>CAJFCP010000077.1:1188248-1207920 GCA_904066005.1 Synergus itoensis
TCCAGATACAGTAGAAAAGGTCTATTAGAGTTAGACATCGAATTAATATATAAAATAAAAATTTGGATAATTAGAATATAATTGTGCACATTAAAAAACGTGTCTGAACACGTCGTGCCTTTTCTACTTATGCAACTAAACAGTTTTTCACTAATGGCGCCAGTAAACCCTTAGTAAATGGGCCGACGCAGCCCATTTTTTCCATGTATTGATTTACGATGGGGGGGGGGTAGACCGAAATTTTTTTCTTCGCTTTTTCTTTATTTGAAAGAAAATGTTTTCCTTCGTACAACATATCTAGATATAAATTCGTTTAATACTTTGAAATAAAAATCATTGTCTTTCCAGACAGTTTTTCATGTATGGAATTTCTATATATGAAAATTTCCGTGTATTTATTTATTCATGGCATCCATACTGTTTGCGCCGCCTCTGATGAATTCAATTACTCTGGTGAAAGTTTCAGATAGAACAAATTATATCCTTTTATCCGATCAATTAAAATTGAGAGCACATACGTGTATTAGAAAAGATTGAAATAAGTCATTCGGAATTAAAATGTTTGATTCGGATACAAATTCCGAAATGATTCGGGAAATTTCTGATTAGTTCGGAATGAATTTCAATCCGAAACTTTCGCCAGGGTAGTTTTTAGTTTCTTAAAACAAGTAAGTTCTATAAATTGCACTATTTTCCACAAAGTATGTAGTGCCATTTAGTAAACAAAAGTTCTAGTTTACAAAAAACGGTTCTCTAATTAGTAAACAGACTCTCAGGGGTAAATTAAGTTTCTCTAAAGAAGTAAAAACGGAAAGAGCAGAGAAGAGTCCACCCGAGACGAAGCTCGACAAATAAACGGCTGGTAGGTGAGAGTGTAGATGGCCTTGCTATAATCGCACCAGCGCTATAAATCTATATTTAGACATGGGCAAAAAACTAAAATTTCTACAATTTCCGCAAAAAGATGCAAAAACGTCGAGAGGTACACTGTGGCGCTCGTAATGCATCATAATACTATTTGCCACTGTTACATGATGTCAGTATACGAACAGAGGGAAAAAGAAATTTATAGAAGAACACCAAAAAAGTACCACGCTCTAAAAACTTCATCTGCAAGCCAACTTTTGCATATCTCACCCTCCTTTCATTCATACGTGTTTAAAAAAAGACATGAAGAATACGAAAAATTTGATAGTGCACTATTTTTGTTTCTTTGTATATAAGAGGCGTATATTTGAAAGACTTTGCGGGAATAGCAATGAGGCTATGCGAAAAATGGTGAAACTGGAGGAAAATTCAGTTGAAAGTTTCATGGTTCCGTAAATAGCGCAAAAGAAAAAAGTTGCGTGTATAGTTTAGCGAATTTTTAAACTGGATTTTAACATGGAAAGTGCGTTTTGTTTTACTTCTTACAACTTCAAATCATTCAAATGTCAATCAGGTTGCAATGATGGATTTTTATTGATTTTACAGATTAGATCATTTATATTCTAAATCAAGTCTTCGTTGATGTAAAGTCTGCATTATTTGGGTTACTCCATACACGATGGCAATCCGCGTGCCTAGCTATGTATCGATTCACGTTGGGGTGGATTTACCCTTCTGGCAGAGGATCATTGTCGTGATTGCAAATTTGTGGATGCCGAGGTTGCTTCTGCTCAAACAGAGCGAGATAGAGAAAGCATTTGCGCGCAAGTTTCGAATATGAGTACAGTGCGTCCATCAACGGATTCAGGATATATTGTCTCTGAGCATGAGTGACACTACATTGTGCATGCTATGCAAGAGGAAGTCCTTAATTAAAAATCCACCTCTTGTGTTCAATTAATTCTCGACATCATAAATAACAACAAACTATAGCAGTGGACAATAACAATGTTAACACAATGATTAATAACTAAATTGTCATAGGTTGTTAACGATCTATAGCATCCTAAAAAATTAAAAACATATTATTATGCAGCTACTTTTCGATGTTCTTCCTTCTTCTTCAAAGGAGTCACGATACATGTACCATGTTTGCTATAGAATGATAGCACTTTTGATTATTCAATATCTACTGACGTTACTCAGGTAGCTTTGTCATATTACAGCATAAGGATGCTAATTAAAACTTTTCTATTGCGTTAACATCGAGGTAATACGGGTTTATGGAATGGATACGTTTGACTCTATTACAAAATACATGATAATTTTAGGAGGATATATCCTAACTTTAACCGAACTATGATGTTGCTTAGATAATTAATAAAGTAGATGTGGATTTCCATAAATTATTTAATTAATTTTTGAACAGTGGTTATTAAAAGTTTTAAGCCTTCCACATTTGAGATGTTCTAAAATTTTAATTACAAGGAGCAGCAAAACTTCAAGAAGAAGTACTAACGTACATTGAAGTTAAGAGGAAAGAAATGAAGAATAAGTAGAACAAGCAGAGAAAAAAAAGAAAAATGGATGATTTTAGTAAAAAATATGTGAAGAAAAAAAAGGGAAAGTACTCTACATTCTTCTGGAAGGGTTCCTGCGAGGTTCTTGTTTTCCATTCTTTTCTTGTTGGTTCATAATTCCATTCCCCAGAAGATCAGCGGTGGCCTTATTGCTTCATGAATATGTATGAATGAGATGCTTCTCAGGACCGTATCTAGTGGGAAGTCGTTACTGAAGAGCCCAGGGAACGGTATTGTCTTTAACTACGATTCAAGGTAATTAATGACTTAATAAGTTTGAGATAACAATGTGTATATATTAAAGAGGTGCAGATAGAAACTTACAAAGTTCAATATCAGACCAAGCAACCAGGAAATGCTGCAAAAATTTTGCTGCAATATTGTCTGACAATATTTATCCGATTGTGTAATATGACTAATTTGTGTCGATCTCAGAAGAGCCTGCGGCAACTTTTAAATCTCCTAAAGTATTCTGTCGGAAAACGCGCTGATAAAATACAAAAGTTTTACCGCTCAATCATTTATTTCTGCACTTTCGCCATGGAATGAAGAAATTTCACGCGACGCTCGTGGTCGTTAAATCGTACACATTTTTGAAAAGTGATGTTAGGATGGTTTATAAGATACTAGAATATAACACTTCCCTCTTCCCCTATACATAAAAATTTAGTCTCTTAAAATTCAGGTGACTAGTTGATGACTCTTCAATATATGTGGAAATTAATATATAAAAATTTCAAAAACAGTTTTTTTCGGTAGCTACGGAAGTTTTTGTATTTTAAGAAACTTTCTCTCGTATCCAAGGTTAAGATACAAAATCTCTGAGTTTTTAACACATTTTTTTCGTGTACGTTCCTGTAACCTTTATATTTACAATTAATAAATATTATTTTTAATAACATTTTGAAATCGAAGTGTCTGGCTGGAAGACAATTATGTAATTTTACTTTAAAGTGAAGAAGTTATGTAATCGTTTCTGAGTATTATACATGCAGACAATAGGACTAGGAGAGTTTAAAATTAAAATTTGCGATCATTCATAAAAAACTGGTTGTTTATGGGGCAGTTACAAAGCATGCTTTGTAAATTATATGATCGTAAAATCGAATAATACTCAATTCAGATTTCCAGACACCATTATGTTTGAAGAATATATAAAGGATGAGTTTCACCAGCACTCCAGTAGTACTCCAACATCACTTACAGTCACATGTCATAGTCATATCTTCTTGACCAAAGACAATTGTCCTGATCACAGCTTTAAGTCTTCGAAACATAACAAAACTGTTACTGAAATGTTTACTTTGATTAAAACACTTTTATAAGAATTTCAATTAGAAACAGCAAAATATTGGAGATAATCATTCAATTAAACGTTAAATATGAGCTTTAACAGCTGTCTATCTTTATCATGCTCTGATAATAAAGATAAAAATCGTTAATTTTATAGCAAAGAGTGTTGTGTTAAGTATAAAAGACGCTGTCTATTCTGAAGAATACAGTATCTCCGATTTCGTTTAAGGTAAGTATACTTATGTATTTTGACACGCTTATTGCAAATATCGTGGTAAAAATTTGCACGAATGATATTTTCAAGATCAAAATCCGAAAAACCGATTTAACAAAGAAAAAGTTTTTTGATATTATTTTGACAACAGTTAGTCTGCCGAAAAAAATTTCAAACAAAAGTTATAAAGTTTGACAAAATACATCTTTTATATTCTATACATTTTTCTTCTAAAAGCATTATTTTTCAATGGAAATCGCGTTTCACCCAGTAAATAATCGCAGAGGTGCTTTTTTCCCAAATAGGAGTGACAGTTCACATTTATATTTAATAAAATCAACTTTTTCTTCTCGAAAAATAATGATTTTTTAGGAAAAAATGTATAGAAATCAAAATACGTAAGTATGACAAATAATTTTGCTTTTGTTATTATCATTTTTCAGAAAAGAATGGAACGGTGGCAAGGCAAAACGGCGATAGTTACAGGAGCGGCTTCGGGCATTGGTGAGGCAATAACACGAGCATTACTTTCTAAAAGAATAAATGTAGTGGGTCTCGATATCCAATTCGAGCGACTAAAAAAGACGGCTGAAGAAACTTCTGAAAAAAAAGATTATGGAAAATTGTATCCGGTTCAATGTGATCTTTCCCAATATGCTGACATAAAAAAAGCTTTCCTCTTTGTCGAAGAAACATTGGGTGGTGCAGACATTTTAGTGAATAATGCAGGAATTGCTAAATACACGAGAATAATTGGTGAGACTATAGCGTGAGATCACAATTATTAATTATTAATTTCTAGTTCTGATAGCCGCACAAGAACCAGATAAAATTAAAAACCACAACAAGTGTTCAATTGATCTAAAAATTATATTCTATGAATATTTCCAGATATTGTTGGTTTTCTTGTGATTCCAAAATATTCCGAAGTATTCCTAAATATTTGCAAATATTATGACATATTATATTCCCCGCTTCCTCTTTGTATCTCTACATTTTGTCATATATTACTAGTAATGTTTTTTCATATAAAAATTAAACAGATTTAATAAAATACGTATTTTACTAAAAGTCCTGAAAGTTTTAAAGTGAAAGTCCTCTAGTATAAAGAGAATAAATATGTGCGACTTGAGTACATCCTGTAAAAGCTACTGTTTTACAGGATGTAAACATGGGGATATGAAAAAATGCTGACGAAAAGAAAAGTGAGATTGTATTGCCCTCAATTTCACTCCCCTTAATCAATTTTCAAGTCTAATATTTTCTTTAAATTTAAAAAATTGTACTTTCAGAGAGCGACAGGCAAACTTTTGAAAAATTACTAAATATTGACGTTCTCTTGATGGCGACGTGTATTAACAAATGTGTACGTTCGATGAGAGCCCGAAAGGTTGAAGGACATATTTTTAACATCAACAGGTTTTGCTTTTCTTTAATTACTGCTCATTGAGTAAATAAATTGATGAATAAATCAATGTATTGTATTTATGTTTGTATATGTATTACTTTTAGTCTCACGGGTCACATGATACCTTCAGAAGTTTCTAAAGAAGAAGGAATCAATGGATGGAACTTGTATCCTGCTTGCAAACATGCAACGGTTGCAATGACGAAAAGTGTTCGTGAGGAAATTAAGGCCATCAATGCTCCTATAAAAATAACAGTGAGTAATGGACTATCTGTAAATTCAGACTTCGTCTTTAAAATGAACAATAATTTTTAATTACAGAGCATTAGTCCAGGAATAGTGAAAACAGAGATTTGTCAAAATATTGAGGGACTGCAAGACTTTTTCAATAAAAGCCCGTATATTTTACCAGAAGATATTGCAGATGCATTGATGTATGCATTGGGCACTCGCCCCGAAGTGCAGGTAAGAAATTATGATGAGATGATAATAATAATAAAAATAATAATTTCTTTCATTATAGATTTCTGAAATGACTGTTCTAAGAACCGGCGAATAATATCGTCAAAGTAAATATGTTTTTCAAACTGGAAAATACTTTGACAAACAGGAAGATAATGATCGTGGGATTACTATTTATGATTATAGTACATACTCTATGATTTCTTGAATTTTAGTTAACTTTCCGTTCAAAGTGAGATAAGTGAAAGATAAATATTTACAAAGCTGTGAAATTTATTGACTGAATAGGAATCAGATTAAAAAACCCCTCATTAAAAATAAAACAGAGATTTGAAATATTAAATAAAATAATCTGAAAATTAATAAATAATCTGAAATATTACGAAAATTCTAAAATTATTTCAAACCTATTTATCACCTATTTTTATTAAAAATCATCTTTTCTATCGTAAAAGGAATTTTATATTTATGAGCGGGAGAAATGCAGGAATTATTTCTTAAAAATCTTTAGAAATCTTTGCAATCCCTGGAAATTTTCTGAAATTTCTTAAAATAAAATGAAATTCCTTAAATATCTTAAAATTCTCTAAATTCTTGTTAAAGTCTCTATGAAATTTTCATGTCTATCTTGCTTCCTCTTTTATTATAGCGTTATTAGTTATATCCATTTCAACTTTAGAAACATCGTTCAAAAATCACTCTAAACTGCAAAAAGAATCTTCCAGTAGCCCCGGATACTGTGGAGCCCCTTCGTAAATAACGAGATAATTTATGATCGTTACACAATGAGCATCATAAATTGCATCGAGTTGCCGGTCGACAGAGAGCGTGCCGTTATGCGCGGAACTCGTTCTCGCGTACCCATCGATATTTTACTGATCGAGAACGATGCGATACACGACCGGCATAATTTATCCGTTTTCAAATATGCGCGGTGATAAATTTGCATATTTTAATAGAAATACCTAAACATGTCAGACTGGGCATAGGTAAATCTATTACATTGCGTACACCTACACATGTATATATATATATATATGTATATATATATATTTGGCACCCTTTATTGATCGACATTGGAGTATTTTCTCCCACGCAATTCTATTCCTGAAGATATGTGACGGGATGAGTCTTATCACACAGAAAATGAAGACTGTAAACATGATCTAGCAAAATCTGGAAAATTCGTTTACGGAAAGCCCAGGATTCCAGTGGAGACGTCGTACTTATTCGTGAGTACAAATTCGACTAGTGAAAATTCGCACTGAATCGTACAAATGTACCTAAATGTGGAAAGTCCGACCACTCGAGAAACACCGGGCACGTTTTAATGTAACGACCATCCTCCTCGTAACCACCTCTCGAGCCATAACATCGCGCTCTCGCATTACTTTTATTCGCAAACTACTAGGAAACACAATGGTTAGAGCCCTTTGTCCGCAACCTTGCGCTAGTCTATCCAATTCCACTGACAGACATTACCTCTAATCACCGCGATGTTCAGATGAAAATAATGTTTGCTATCAAATATCACTTTTAATGTTCGCCGACCCTAATATTTTTCGTTAAATATATGTATTAATTCCCACCTCTCATGTCTTTTGATGAAAAACAACCCCTCAATCTACCTATCAGACAAGTAGTACCCTTGGCTATCAGACAGGTAGTATCATTGGCTACCAGACAGGTAGTACCTTTGGCTATCAGACAGGTAGTACCCTTGGCTATCTGATGCTGCAGCAGAGTTCGACATTTGTTCATCTATAAAAAGAATTCCGTAATTTCAAACATTTCACACTTGATTAGAAAACAGCAATAGATCTCAAGAAGCTATGATTATTTAGAGAAACTGGTTTCCGTTTGAAGTACATAATCACCGTTCAAAATGTCCTCCCCTATTCTAGTCCTGGCAAATTAGATCAGTATAATACAACTACTCGAAAGGTAATAAACGGGCAAACCATTGCCTCTATGGTGGTGGACATGTTGTGGTTCACGAATCCTCGTTCTAGTAGCTGTCTAAGAATTCAGTGCAGCCACTCAGTGCAATACAATTTGTGGCTGCAACAAGAGGTGTCCCAGAATGGATGCGAGAGAGAGAGGGAGAGAGAGAGAGAGAGAGCAAGAGAGAGCAAGAGAGACGACAAATTCCAGAGAAAGGGAAGAACGTAACAGGAAATAGAGACTGGTAGGTAAGTGAGGTAAAACGGGGAGAGGAAAATAGGTGAGGCGAGGATAGCTAAAGCCACCACGATGGGTTCGTTAGTGGAACACTGTCAGTGCAAATATACCCACTTTAACCAGAGGTGTACGTGCGCCAATGCGGTGTCAGATTTGAAGCAGTTTGTGAATGTCGTATAAGCGGGAAGAAGAGAGAGAGATAGAGAGAGATATGTATATATTTATATGTATATATATACATATATATATATATATATATATAGAGAGAGAATAAACGGGAAAGCATTTATGCCACTGCACCTCTGTCACATGCCGTGTGAATGTGAACATTAAAGAGGGTGGAGATGGAGGTCTCGAAAAGCTCTACTAATCTGACTTACTCGCATTTAAGAGCCATAAACTCACTTTGTAAGGACAATAAAATGCAAATTCACCAAGTAACTAAACCTCATTTTTTCTCATTTAATTACTCAAAATGTCAGTGTAACGCACAATATTAATTAGGGTGTAACTCTTATGTTTTGCTGACTTAATTCCAAGGCATAAACCTATATCCGCAAAACAATTCAGTTAAAAATCTTTTTCTCATTTTCTCTGAATCTGTTAGCTCAAGAATGATGCAAAACAACCTTCTGAAGATCACTCACTTCATCCTTTCAGCTATAACAAAACACAACTCGTATTTTTAGAGTTTAACATATAAGATATGAGCACCATAATGTGTACACACATTTACAACGTCCTCGCATTATTCTCTATAAAAGTACTCTTCTAACTTAGCTCTAGGAATGCCAGAAAGCTTTAACAATACTTGAGAGTAACCCGGAGCGTAACTTGGGAGTGAAATATGTGATCCTTCTTTATACGGCAACCAGAATATTATTATGCTCACCCTTCTTTGCAATAAAAATGTGCTGACTTTAGAGACTTAGAATTATAATTTTTATGACAGTATTAAAAATTTCAAAGTTTACTCAGTCAAGTAACTATAATAACTTTTTTTTCTTCATTACATTTTAAGCCAGTCAAGTGCATAGTTACGCAATCAGGAAAGCAGAACAAATTATCCACGACGTCTGACCACAACCGGCTGACACTACTTTTTGATCACGGTGCAGAAAAAACCGATTAGGGTTTGATTGCAGTATTTCAACGAATTACTTTGGAATAACTATTTAAAAACTTAGAAAACATCGAAATCGTTAACTCGACTAATTACTTGTCATAGGTTTTATTAATTTGATGTAGATGCGGATGCAGGAGGTGGAGAGGCAGCTGTAAGTGTCCTGGAGAGTATTCTACTCAGCGACCAGCTTAGGAAATACACTTTAAACCTCCGCGCGTTATCTCTTACCCTCAATCCGTTCCCCTTTGCTTAATCCGTAGTTGCGAAACTGCAAAAGCGAAGCAGCAAAGCTGCGGAATAGTTTCTCTTAGGTTCGTCCAAACCCATCCCCTGTCCTTGATCTCCTCATTCCAAGTATGAATTTAATCATAGCCACCACGGTATCTTACCTCTAATATGAAACTGAATAGGACCTCAAATATTTTTGATTTGATGTTTGATATTTTCATTTGATTTGATAATATTTTCATTAGCAAGCATTTCTAAACTTTATTTGGTAACTAATTGTGCAAAAAGTGCCTCAATATAAAACTTCAGAGTCTATATAGAAAAAACATGACAATTTATTAAAAAATGTACACTTATACCAGAAGCAATAAGATTCGAGCTTGGAAAATTTACTCTAACCTCAGTTATTCCTTTCACTTTATCCCGGAATTATCACTTTATTAGCATCGTTTCAATCTACTAATGTATTGACACCGTAAAGGAAAAACCTGCAATTGATGAAAGAATTTTCCAACTGCCTATAAAAACTTCACCGGAATAAACGTATTTACCTTTCACTTGAATGGAAAAACTTATTCTATCCTACAGTAAGTTTTTAAAGTACACAAACCAGATGACTGATTAAGATAGATTTAGGTGGAAGAGTATTTATAGGTAACACTTGAAATCGTACTCATATTATTAAAAGTTAAAACTCTCTAGAGTTACCACAGTTTTATAATCCCCTCCTCCTATCTCTCTCGCTCTCTCTCTCTCTCTTTAATGAGATTAGCAGATCATCCCGTAAGCTGTTTGGACATCCTATTTCATGGTAATATTTTAGAAAGGGGCTATATGTTTACATTAACAGTGAAGCCAGGAATATATTATGAGCCACAAGTTAATCCACGAGGGATGATATCGTATACGAAAATAATCAATTGATTTCTATTGGAAATTCATTTAAAAATTTGTATAATTTATACAAAATATTTCGTTGCCTCAACAATTCTTCAAGATTATTCGACATTTCAAGAAATTCGCAAGAATATTTGAATGAAAGACTCTCCTGTCTGTGGCAATATTCAAGTTATATTTTCCGAGACTGTGAACATCCTGGTGCAATTTCCTAAACCTTTTGGTAAAGAGGATCTTAATTATGTTTCCCCGCAAAGAGAGCCAGCATCCTTGTGTTTGTGGTTCTCAGACGGTTAGAAGAGATTGTGGAAAATGAATTTCACCTGCTTTCTGCGCTCAGTAGAAAGGAACTTTTGCTAAACGAAGTGGAAACTCCTCGCGGTGCAAATGATGGTCTAGTCTGCTATTCCTTACATTAAAAAAAATAAAATTCGGTAGAGGTATTAAGTCTTTCCTGTTCAATGTGACAGGTTCAATGTTCTGAATGAACCCTGTACATTCTTTTTCAGGGAAGTTACATAGGAATACGTCGAACATATTTTATTGTATGATGTATTTTCCAATCGTGATTTTCCTACTATTCTCCAGAACCTTGATTTACTCATTCCACTCAGTTCTGGGTTTCTCGCATTTACTGAGATTAAGTTGCAGTTAGACTGGAGGGGAGGAAGAGCATTCTCATTTCCATAACAACAATCCAGGAAGCACGTTTTCCAAATTAACCCACGTGCCCTTAGAATTAACCCCCTTGGAAATTTTCTCGTCCTTCCGTTTTCCCGTGTTAATTCTGTCTTTACACGCTGGTGCCAAAACTTTCACTCGTCGCAACAGTTGCCCATGCCTTAATTGTGCATAGGCAACTTGTGTGCATTTTCAATCTTTGAGTTGAATTGAATTCTTAAGGACTACAATTTTCTGAAATCGTGTAAAATCACTTTGTTTTCACTGAAAATTTCGAAAATCTAAACAAAATTGGCATTTTTTATTTTTTGAAAATGCTGCCACATATAAGCTAAGGTCGGCACTGATTACTTTCTTGTTAGTTCTCTTTAAAAACAAAGAAAACCTCCACCTTCTTTTCCACAAAAAAGTGTTCTATCTGAGCGATTGAGGAAATGGAAATAAAGACGAATCTGAAAGACTATACAAGTACTTTGCACACCATCCAATTCTTACTGGCTTTTGCCTTTGGCCAGCCTCGCCGATTGATTATTTAAGCTCCTCTGCTAACTTATCCTTCAGATTGTTCGTCTTTCTCTCTCCCCGTCTTTGTCCCCGTTTTTCTTTCCTCACGTATATACACATAAACACTCTCTATTGAGCCGTAATCCTTTCTTCTTAGCAGTTGCTTCTCGTATATTTGTAAATTCGCTTTCCGTCCCTCTTGTTCAAAGGAACTAGAGAAAAGCGAGTTTGGAAAAAAATGGAGGCGGGGAGAAAATAACAACAAGAAGAAACGAGAAAAACGGTAAGCGCGGAAGACTTCCAGTCACTTCCGGTGAGGAAATCGAGGACGGGGAGAAAAGAAAGTCGAATCCTAACTATTCCCTTCACCAACGATTTTCTCGATAGAGTAAAAGCTTCAGAAAGAAGCAATAAGAAACCCCTAAATAGAAACAAACAAAGAAGAATGAAAGAACTTTATTTCTTGAACGTTTCTTTTAGTTTTTATGAGAAAAACTTTCGTTAATTTTTTCATAAAGTTATCTAATATATTCCTAGAATTATTTTCACATGGAATAGATAGAAAATAAGACAACTTTGAAATCAAACGATCTGCAAGCGGAGGTTTGAAGAGCGTGAATAAGGAAGATAAAGGGGAAGTAGAAAGATGAAGAGAGTAGTAGCGTAGAGGGGAGGGGGAAGAGAATGCAAGGGGAAGAGGCATTTATAAAAGGATGTAGAAGTGGGTGGGAAGCATAGAGGTGGGAAGAGTGTTGAGAGGAAGATATGATGGAGAGCTTAGAGAGATATGAAGGGTTAAGGTATGGGAAGGGAAGAGAAGAAGGAATATGGTGATGAAGGGGCAGAGAGGGTTGACTGGAAGTAGATAAACTGGTGAGAAAGTGGAGGGAGAAGGGATTAGAGTGAGGAAGGAGGAGGGTATGTAGATGTGAAAAGGGGAGGAAAATTGAGGGTGGGACAGGGGGGTTTAAGGAAGTAGGGAATAGGGGTATATACGGCTGGAGGAGGCGAAGAGAACGCAAGGAAAGGGTTATTTATAAAAAGGGATAAGGGTGGGAGAATAGAAAAGTGATGATGATGAGTTAGAGATGATGGAGAGCTTAGAGAGATATGAAGGGTTAAATTTTGGTAAGGGTATGAGGGAATATGGTAATGTAGATGAGGAGGGAGGGAAGGGGCGACTTGAAGCAGATAAACTGGTAAGAGAGTGTAGGGAGAAGGGATAAGAGTGAGGAAGGAGGGTGTGTAGATGTGAAGAGGGGAGGGTGATTTACAGTGAGGCATGTGGGTTTACTGGAAATAGATTATTATAGATTTGAAGAGAGCAAGAGAGGAGTGTGATTGAAAGATGGGCAGTATGGGGGTAAGTATGTAGTGAGTAAAGACGTGAAGGGAAGAGGGACATAAAAGAGTGGAGAGCAATAAAAGTTGTGGAGTGGTGGACATATATATATATATATATATATAAAGGGTTAAGATTGGAAGGATAGAGAGGTGAGAACGTTAGATGATGATGGAGAGCTTAATGATGGTAGAAGTTTAGGGGATGGTAAGGAGAGAGCAGAGGGGTGATGTAGATGAGGAGAGGAGGCAGAGGGCCGAGTGAAAACAGGTTGGATGCTGTGAGGGTGAAAGAAGTAGGAGTTAGAGTAAGGAGGTGTGAAGAGGAGTTGAGATAGGGGTAAATGGAAGGGGTAAGAGTTACGGAAGAAGGAATAGAAAAAAGCATAGATGAGTATAACCGACTTTTCGAATTGATTTTTTACAATATATAAATAAGACCTGTACCAGAATCCTATATCTTAATGATAGGCGGTTTTCAATTTGTCATCGGGTTTAAAAACCTATCGAAAACCTTATTCGAAATTGATCCTAATCTCATTCATGAATTAGCTCTGGTTTTGTGGATATTGTGGTTGCTGGCACAGGATTCTTTCATACACACCATGTCATTGAAAGAGCATACTATTAAAATTTATTGTAATTGTTTCTGAATGATATGGTGGGTCTTGTCAGATCTTATAGATAGAAGTAGACACCTTCTAAGCTACGTCGGGTATAGTCACACTCGCTCTATTTGTAGACGAGGATGAGGGGTTCTTCTCTAGAATTAATTTCGAAGCTTCCACCGAGAGCACCATTCAACTCGCTTATCACTCATCGTATCACTCGATGCGAGGACGTATTAGATGTGTTAGATCTTCCATAACAAAGGAACGTGCTGCCAGACAACTACCTAGCACATTCAGGATCAAGTATGTACAAGAATAGGGTATATAGGTAATAGGGAGTAATAGGTAATAGAGAGACGCCAACACGTTATCTGAATTGACCTTTATCCTCGATATCATGTAATGTGATTCCCCGTTACATCTAATATGTACTCTGATTTGAATTTAAATGAATTTCAGCGCAGTAGTGTCCTTTTGTTCTTTCTTTAAAATTAATTTTGATCAAAGAATATTTGTAGCTTTTAATTATAGCTTTTGAATTTACGTCTAATGTCGTTTTCACGAAGTATTTTTGACTGGATGAACTCAACAATGCAACAAATTTTTATTAGGTTTCTTAACAGACAAAAGCAATTTTACTCTGGTGCCAGATGCCGTGATATCGCCCGGAATATTGGATAAAAGTTTCTCAAAAGAAAATAATTTCGCGCATCGGCCACGGGGAACTTGTCCTCCACTGGATTTTCACGACTTGTCGTGTTTTCCCTCTGGCCTATAGATAAAGCGCTTCTGGCGGTATTGGCACCTGGCACTTAAGATACATGTATGGAAAACAACTTTTCCAATACTTTGAAATTTTGGGAAATATTATTATTCAAATCATTTAAGTTTTAGTTTTCAGATGTTACATTTTATATTCTTTTATATTCTAATATTAGTCTGACATTAGCTTCATCAATATGAGGAATCACAGTAATAGTTTCTAATAATATATTTTGAGACTATCATAGAATTGTTAACAGTCACGCACGTGACTGTTGCATTTATCATGTATGTTATACATTGGCTACAAATTTAAATTTCAAGTTAGATATCTAGGTAAATTGAAAAAAAAAATTAATACTTGAACCATTTTACACTGAAAGCATTTTAAAAGGAATAATTTTAAATTGAAATAGACAAAATGGACCACTCTGAAATTGGAATCGATAAAAATTGCTCAATTTGAAATTGAAAATCTGAATACAGTTGAGCAGCTTGCCAAGATTCTTTTTAAATTTGTCAAAATGACGGAACGTAAAAATAAACATGCAATCAAAATTAATTAAACAAACTTCTTTTATTATTTATCATAGAAAACGAAGAAAAATATTTACAAATTTCTTTTACATGATTTCGTTTCTCATCGCGAACATTCCAACACATTTAGAATAGCGTAAAACGCGTTTAATTTCAGAAGTAAACTTTCAAAAATGATTCGGTAAAAATAAAATTGAAATTCACAAAAAATATTTAAAATTGTGGTTTTGTTAGGATAACATACTGCAGGCATCAAACTCTTGGTAATAGCGTTAAAATCGTAAAATCAGTCGATAAATAATCAAAAAAATTCTAAAAAATAACTAATGCGATCATTAAAGATATATTCATAGAAAAACAATAGTTGTTTTAAAAAATATATGAAAATTAGAGAAAACGCGTTTTTTACACCATTCTTATGCCTTAAAAAATTCCATCACATTTGCTGAAAAGTTACTACTGAAAGGTATTACATATAAGGGAACTTGTACGTTAATTTAGTAAAATTAATAATAAAAAAGGCTGTATTTGATATTCGCATTTCTATGCGTTGAATATTGCATTTTAATAATACCTGAGAACAACCTTTTTTATTTATTAAAAGTGGTTCTGAACATACAAGTACCTTTAACAGTTTTTTGAATCTTATAATATACTGACTGTAATATTTACTGACAGTTTTCCCTATTGTAAAGTATGTATCAATTCTGCTTACAAGTGGATAGAAAATTCTATATCGAATATTCATTGTTATGATAATCTTCTATTTATTTCGAACATGATTTTTCCTCTTGAATTGTTTACTGAATAATAAAATAAAATAAGTTTTACTTCAAGTAGTACACTTAAAATTTTTATCATATCTAATTCAACTTAAAAATTTTTTGAAAGAAATTTGAGCGATATGCAACTAAAATACTCTGTTGAGCATAACAAGAAAGCAATTTTTTTTTGCATAATTGAACATAAACTCGAAAACACATCCCATTCTGGACGGGTGTTTTAGTTTACATATGCATGAATCTACGTCTTGTTATTAATAAAAAAAACAGCAGCGGCTTAACAAACTTTTACTTGGAGTAGAAATACTGTATTTTTACTCTACTATCAGTAATAATCACCCGTCAAGAATTTAACAATTAAGTAATTTTACCAGAAGTTTTTTGAAAACCTCTTGAAAAACCTGAGTTTTCGTCAGCTATGCCTCTATGTTAAAGTCACAAAAACCTTTTGATTAGTATAAAGGAATTTATAGTTAATTTACACAATAAAATTTTCAGTAAACTCAGAGAGAATTTGAAAAGTAGTAACGATAGTGATTAAAGTTTCGAAAAGGACGTTCAAAACCCCAAAAAATCATCTGAGAAACATTATTAGCGACAATAAAATTCTTTGACTCATTTTTCTAATTAGATAGATTATCGGATTAATAATTGTTCAGGTTCTCTTCTCCATCCTTTTCTAAGCTTTAGCGGTAGCATTCAATCGCTAAAATATACAAATTTTCAATTAATTTCATGTATATATTCAGAAAAAATTAACAATTAATTAATTGCTATTTCTTACTTACATTAAATGTAGATTTAGTATTATTTTTGGTTAAACGTCCAGGCTAAATTGTTTAAAGATCTCTAAAATGGTTATAGATGATGCCATTGCGTAGACATGAGATTGTTGGAAGATTCTATGGCTCTAGATATAGCTTCATGAAGTCCGTGACTCAACCACAGTTGATTTAAGATCTTGTATCTATCTCTGCACAGTCTCATGGGATTTCCTCTACGCAATCCTTGATCCGTTTCTCCATATTCATCAAGATAAGGTGGACAAGCAAAAGAACCGCGGTTTGGACTCCTCATAAACAGAATCTCGCACTCACGAACTCTTAAAAAGAGGCTGACCCCAGCGCCACATATGCTTGCATGATAAGAGCAAGCACCCACCATCATTTTACTTAATTCCATCTGACAACAGTAACTCTGTGAGCACAACATTTCTCCACAAACAAGACACATGGTTGGATTTCTTGAATCTTCGCGATCACTGTTCGGACACGCGAATAAAGAAACCATGTTGATAAGCTCGCTGTAGTCATCCGGAAGTTCAACCAGTTGGTTTACTTTCAGCGGCTCCTTGACTGCAAATTCTTTCGATTCCTTGTTTCGAACGCTCGGATGATCTGCCCAGATTTTTGCTAATTTTAAGACAACTTCCGAATCTAATAATCCATTGCAGGTTGTTGGAAGGCCCAAGTATTTACAAATATGCTCGTACTCGTCATCACATTTTGTGGTCAATTCCACAAGTGCTGGTACGTCTGTTATATAGTGGAAATATAAAGCACAGCATCTCAAGAAAGGCAAGCAGGCTTCCTTCACGTGTCTCCAAAGTTCAGAAACTGATTGATCTCTTAAGGAAATATTCAACGTCTGAGATAGTGCAAGAAGAGAACTGCAGTCCTCATTATCACCTGCCTCCAGACTATCCACGTCCATCATCTCGTTGTCTGTGAAATGTGATGTCAGTAAAATTTTAACTATCAAAGCAATAAATACTAATTTTAAAGCGTAAAGTTCCGATATTCCTCCAGTAAGTATAGCAGGTCGTTCAGTTGTTTTTGTGTTGAATAAACTGGGCAGCGAATTGATGAGCGGTACGAGAATGCCAAATGGATCCCAATCGTAGATGCAGGAACCGTCGTGTGGATTTTCTAGTAGTATGGTGAGGAGAGATAGTGCATGATTGGGTATAGTCATGTCATTGTAAGGAACATCAGATTCAGAAGTAGTACCAGCCCATGTTGAACCCATTACAGCTGAAATCCTCGCAAGTCCTTCTAAGGTATTCATTTGAATCAAAGACAAAGCTCCCAAAAGAGTTTTCTCTTGAACTCGCAGTAAAAATTCTATGGCGTGAAAAGTGTAGGCTGTTGATTTCCAAGCTAGAAGAGGTACTCTAGGATCACCTTCGAGAGATTTAACATTAAGACCTTTTGTATAGGTTGTCTGTGCGAATATGTGAATCATAGACACAAGATTTTTAGAAAGACTGGGGCCTGGTTGCGAATAAAGAGACTCGAAAATGGCTCCATCTTCTCCTAGTTCTTCCTTGATCTTCTTGATTGGACAAGAAAAGACTTCATTGTCTAAAGAAGCCTCGTCTGTTGATGAATCCTGCGTCGTTGCACTCGTACAATAACGACAATAACGATCATGCATTGGCTCTGTCGATCCAGTTAAATCCTGATTTCTCTTACCTTTGCAACTGAGAGTAAGTTTTAGAGCATCCAACCACGTTTCAAAACTCAGATTCATCAGATCTTCCGTTGGTTGCAAAATACCCAATGCTGGCAAAAGTGGCAAAACAGTGTTACTAAGACACTCACAAAGAGGGCACAAATACTCTAGTTTTTCCACGTCAAAACTAGATGGTTGCCTCAGGCGGTACGGTCTTCTGTTTTCCTTATTGAGGACATTTTCGAAATACTTTTGCCAGCATCGCGCGTGCATCACGTGACCACAGGTTCGAGTGTGAGGCGAGGCACTCAGATTAGCCGACAAGTAAAGGGGATCAACTTCAACTAATTTTTCTCTATTTTGGCACAATACAGTGGATTGCTGGACAAAAGCCGACACCACCATAGCTGGACCTGAAGCTGATACCAGCTGATCTTCTTGGCATAAAATACAGGTGACCGTCTTCTTATCACAAATTCGGTTGGTTTGATGCGGGCCGAGTGTAACTGTTGCATCTTGAGTGCATTCGCCCAAATCCATTGTTGATCCATGATCATTGCTGTTGTCGATATCCAATGCAGTTTCCTCAAATAATTTGGCATTCTTCTTCATAAAGCGTTTCTGCATCGCCGCTATCTGAGCCATAATTTTGGCCCTTTTTTGCGCTGCCATTTTCGTTCGCTGTTCTTTGTCATTCTTGTTTGACTCTGTGTCACTTGACTTCTCCAACGGTTGTGTAGAAATCTCGGGTGTAGCGTCCATCAATGAAGAACCCGCAACCTCTCTGTATTTTCCTAAAACCCAGGTGAGTAAATCTGCATGTGCATCTATACGTGGACTACTTGAAAGATCTTGCAAAAGTTTGTATATATTCCATTTAACAGCTTTACTGGTAAAGTTCAAGAACGGATAATATCCACTTTCTTGTTCTTGCAAAGCGTAACCTATCAAATGGAGTATTTTGTGAACTTGGGGTTCAGAGTAACTTCTGGCTCGTAAGTTAAGAGCACGTTCAAGTACTGTTTGCATTATATGAAGCATAACGTCACACTGAAGTAAATTTGCAACTAGGCTGAAGGTTTCTGTTAGTTTGGGTAATTTCGGAGGTGGACAACACTCCAGTTCGCCAGCTGCTTTTCGACGTTTCCGTTGGGCCTCTTCAGATTTACTTAGTTCTTCCTTGGTGTAATGATAAAAGAAAACATTGTATTCTGAGTAAAATTCTGGTTTCAACTCGTAGACGCCTTTTCCTTTGGATGACTGAGATGGTTTCTTGAAATCCGCCACCTCGTCTATGACTCTCTCCATTCCAGTTTCGTGATGCACATCGTCCGGCAGAGTCTTATTCAATTCCGAGTGAGAAAGTGGTTTAATGCAGAGTTGCTGTATGATTTCTTTTTTCAAACGCTGATCCTCGTCGACCTTTCCAACTCCTGGAACGTGTCTCTCTCCCACGATGGTGTTTAAAAGGCCAAGAAATTCCTCCACCAAGTTGATAGTTTGTCTGATGCTGTCCTCTTCCGGATTCTTCAAGGTATTGATTTCGAATTCAGGATCTGCCCAATTTAGAAGATTGAATTTGTTCAAAATGTGGATTAAAAATTCGTTGTTCTCTATCAGTGATGCCCCAGCCTGAAGTAGTACTATGTCTCTATCCAACATTTCAGTGCGGCACTTGACGTTATGGTAGAAATAAAGTTGGTTGAGGAGAGAATATCCATTCCTTCTCCACATGGCAGCATGA
>CAJFCP010000077.1:1212920-1242709 GCA_904066005.1 Synergus itoensis
ACAATTTTTTCATTCTCATCAGAGAGAATGTATTAGATTTGTTTATTTTAAAATCATGTACTGACTTTTTTACTAAACACACTTTTTAAGACTCTAGTTGATTGTAGATAATGGTGATCTTTTCTTAGCACTATAGAAGGTCGTGAAATTTATACAACTGTAATATTTTTTTTCATTATATTTTCGTTATTCATACAGAAATACAAAGTTTCATTTCTAGTCGTAGCTATAAAACCTAACTATGAAATCTTCAATTCTTGATAATAATCAAGTTTACATCTTCTTCAAATGACTACATACAAAAGTGAATATAGGATTCATGATTTTTATGAATAAAGACTGCAAATTGCAAAATTTATTCCTCTAAAACATTACGACTGTTATTATAGACAATAAATCTAGGAAAAGGGATACAAACAGATCCATAAAAAATGTTAAACAATGATCTTAGTACGTTAATGTAAAAGAGCGTACTAACGCCGAATTCTAGTGATAAAAATCACAATTTCTTATGAAAAAAAATATTCATCACAACTTTATAAAATTAATCAAAAAAAGATTACACAAGTTTATGATTTTCAATGATTAAATTTGTCAAATTAATCCACTTAAAATTAAGTAAAATACTAATAATATTTTTAAACCCAAAAACTGTTTAAAGAAACGTACTATACCTTACTTTACCTTAATTTTGCGACATCAAGTGAAAATATTTCAGAATCTACACCTAGAAATCCCAGCAAAATCATTTACCCAGAGTTCGGCTTAACATCGGCTTGTCCTTCTCCCTGACCTTCGGGTGGTACTGGTCGATCATTTTCATTGTGCATCGGAGCAGGAGAATAATTTGGATTTCCTGCTTCCGAGCTGCCTCCGGAACTAGTGTTCAGCGGAGCATTGTTACCACCACTGCTATCCGTTACTCCATGAGGAGATTGAGGATGATAGTGAGGACTATGTGGACTATGAGGACTATGAGGTCCATGAGGATGTGGTCTTCCCATCGCATGGGATGGATATTGGGAATAGGGCTGATGATATTGATAAGGATGTGGATACTGTGGGTAGGGTTGGTGGTACGGTTGTTGCTGTGTATAGCCATAGGAAGGATGTGGAGGTCTAGGAGCAAGTGGAACGTTTTGTGCCTGTTGAGCACCAGGAGGATATTGTTGTGGGTAAGATTGGCCAGGTGGAATCATAGAACCAGCATGTGGAGTAGTTGGAGCTCCTGGAGTGGGAAGAACTTGTGGTGCACCTTGGGGTCCAGGGTGTGGTGGTACCGAGTGATTTGGAAGCATTCCGGGAGGTTGATGAGGCGGGTGTTGCATGGGAGATGGTGGAGGTGGTGTTGGTGTGGGAGGAGCTGAAACAGATGGAGCTGTAGTAACTGGTGGTAATTGCTGAGGAGGTTGTTGTGGTGGTTGTGGCTGTTGTTGCGACTGTAATGGTTGCTGCTGAGGTGGTAAAGACTGTTGTTGCGGTTGCAGAGACTGCTGTAGTGGTGGTTGAGATACCTGCTGTTGTTGCGGTTGCAATTGTTGTTGCTGCGACTGTAACTGCTGCTGTGGCTGCGATTGCGACTGCTGTTGTGGCTGCGGCTGTTGTTGTGACTGCGACTGTTGTTGCGGCTGCGACTGCTGCTGTAGTTGTGACTGTTGCGGTTGTACTTGTTGTGATTGAACTTGTGATTGTGACTGTTGCGGTTGCACTTGTTGTGGTTGCCCTTGTTGCAGTTGCAATGGTTGCGATTGCATTTGTTGTTGTTGCTGCTGTTGCGTTTGTAATTGCTGAGGTTGCTGCTGCAATTGTATTTGTTGTGGTTGTTGTATTTGTGAGGGGGGAACCAGTTGAGCTTGATTTGGTTGAGGCATTGTCCCCTGCGGTTGTTGACCAGGTGACGGTATCTGAGATTGCAGTTGTTGGCTCGATTGAGAATTTGGTGACGGAGATGGCTGCTGTTGTTGTGATGGTGTTTGAACCATGGGAGAAATCGCACCCGGGTAATTTCCAGCAGTATTTGTTGACTGAGCTGAGTTTGCTTGTGAGGGTACTTCTGATTTTCCTTCCATATATGGCGGTGATGGAGTTCCCTTTTTCTGATCTACCTTTTCAGGTTCCATTGATTTTTTCTCTCCAAAATCGTTATCGGTTGTTTGCTGAAAATATTTCAGGGTTTGTTCTTTATTTGTGATTCGTATCATTCTTTGCTTTATATACTACGTGTAAAGAAAGGGTGTCAATAATCTTTATAGCATAGGATCTTTACAGAAATTTTTATAACCGGGATTCAATTGAGAAACTGAGATCCCCTTATTGACATCTCTCCTTTAGATACCTTACGACAATATTTATACTGTTTAGAAATTTACATAGTGCATATAATTGAAATATGTGTTATATATTAAAGTACAAAATATATAATATGAGGTAAATACTTACATCAGCTGAAGCTTCCTCGTTCATTGTAGCTGGTGTTGGTGTAGGAGTTGAATTTGGAGTTGATTCACTGGATGCTGGTCCCTCTGAACGATTTTCCTCTGGACCTTTTAGTCTATCGCGTCGTAAAAGATCGTATTGTCGTTCCACCATCTTATTAAATGTATCCTCATCCACCGCAGGTTTGCAATGCTTTTTCAGTTCTTCCTGAAAGACTTCACTTGCTTCTACGAACTTTCGCTTCTTTGCTTCGTACTTTTCTTCAATCTGCTGAAGTTCAGCCTCTAATTTTTTCTAAAACAAAAAAAAATCATAAAGTCAGTTAAATTTATGTCAAATTTTGTAAATATTTCTAGAGTTAAATAATTTCTTCGTACCTGATGCATCGTGAGGGATTGAACCTGACGACGAAGAACTTGCATTCTTGTTGTGGTAACAACTGATCGTACATCCGGTACTACTGTGTCGCTAAATATTTCGTTAATGAGTCGATGATTACGAGTGTAACGAGAATAAGCTACGTGCTTCACTGTGTATCCGTCGTCTTGATCTATAAAATATTCAAAATAAATATTGTAATTAATATTATAATTATTATTTTTAATTAAACTGAGAAATGAATGAATAGAAAAATTTGAAGGAATGCTCACCATCTTCATCTTCAGCTGGTAAAATATCAATGCGTCTATCCTGAGCTGCCTGGCTTTTACTACTTCCTGACGATCGTTCATGACTTTCGCGATCATCAGTGTTTTGTTGTGCTGCACACAACGCTGCATTACACAAAAGATATGCATTTAATTTAAAATTTGGTGGTATGTTAATACTAATAATATTACGTTCAATACTTTGATTTAAAAGGGACTTACCTGATTTTCCACGATTTTTAGCAGCGATATACGCTAAGTAAGCTGGAGAGTTGTGGTAAGTTTTTAAACTTTTCTCATACTCAACCTAAATAAATAAGAATAAGATTAATGACTAAATTCAAATAATAAATTCAAATAATCTGATTACAACACCTTTTCTGTCTCGTATTCTTCAATGAATTCAGTTTTATCAACCTCTGGCAATTCCCTCCACATTTGACCAATGATCTTTCCTATTTCCCATAGTTTTAGTTCTGGGTTCTGAGCTTTAACTTGATCCCAAACTTTCCTGCTGTACCTCATGTAGGGCATAAGAGGTTTTTCTGGGGGTTTAGGTGGTTTAGGAGTTCTTGAATCAGCCTTGTTAAAACAAATTCGTTTTGTAAAACATTTGTTTTAAAGAAAATTGTTGATTTACAATCTTATTCAGAAACTCTTACTGATTAACTGTTAAATACCTACAGCTGTGTTTTTTCCAACCTTCTGGGGAGTGAATCCTGGATGGCCATGAGGTGTTTGAATGAAAGGACTTTGCGTGTCTTTCTATAAAACATATAAAATAAGTTAACGAAGTAAATAAAATAAATATGTATCCAGTTATAAATATGAAATTTAAGAAGTATTACACTTGTATTTGAACTGCTGTTACTTCCACCAGTAGCACGAACACGTTCTGCAGAAAAGATAGTTTATTATCTTTCAAACAAATAAATTGAATACTTAACTAATTCGTTTATTATTTTCTACATTCCAACTAAGCTACAGAACTTTATACTCAATTTGGAAATAGCTGAGGTCAAAAAATACGTACGATTCGTAGTCACGATGTTCGGAGAAGACATGGACACTTGTTTGTAGTTTGCTGGCAGGGCCATTTTGAAAAATTATGTAGTCCTCTAATTAAACAGAAATAAAGAAACGGAAAATTGTAATGACAGTAAGAGTTTTAATTTACTTTAATACTTTTACTTTACAAAAATTCTTGGAAATAAAATGTAGATGAATAGTTATAAATAAACAATAGAAACTTGGTTAATTTATAAAAATTACTGTTTTTCAATATATTGAGTATATTTTAACCTATTAAGAAATTAAAGCATTGTAACGATTGCAACTAAAGAAAGTGAGGTTAGAAAGTTACCAAATAGAATATTGAGCTCTTCTTTAGAAATTCTCTAATTTTTTTTGCTTTTGATCTAATTAATTAAATTTTAAAATAATCAGTCATTTAAAAAGTCATAATTTTCCAGAAAATTTGAAAATAGCAGATATATATATATATTTTTTTTAAAGCAGCGGGAGTATAGATCACGAAGGGGCGTATTTGATACTCCAAAATTTTTGTAAGAAGTAGAGCATATATTTATATATATTTGAATCAAATTGAAATATAGCACTCACAGAATTCTTGAACTACTTGCACTTTTTATATAATCATGTTTACCAGGAGATTTTTAATTAATATATATGCCGAAATTACTTCAACGTCAACGCACAAACCGCATAAAACACACACACAACCACAAATTTGGAGCGGTATTATGGTGAGTGCATCTCTCAAATTAAAGTGCGCGCTTGTCAACTGTGAATCAACCAATCAGCAATTAGCATGTGGATGGAATTTTGAAAATCACCAATCACACGCCAGGTTTAAACTCGACTCTCCCAATCGCACGCATTGTTTATCAAGTGCGATTTAAGAGAGATGCTATTTATTTCAGGCTATATTGAAGGATTAATTGTTGGGATTGTAATGGTGCATTTACACCTCTGCCTGCCCGACCGGTGGTGCAGGCAGACAATTGTCTCCAGGCTATTCACATTTAAAATTATGATAATGAATTTAATTTTTATAATATGATCACATAAAAATAGATAAAATGCCCATTGCCCAACTCTCAAGTGAATATTTCAGATTTCAAACGCTATATCATTTACAGATGAGTGTTGCGAAGAGTTTTTTTAATCAATTAAATATGCGAAAGAAAGTTTGTAAGTAAATATTATCTACGATATTATCTCCTCTTTATTATTATCCCCGAAGGGATTGTCGTCGTCAAATCCAGACATTTTGTGTTGAAATAGAGTTTATTAACACAAGTTCTTGTAAGAGCACAAATTAAATAAACTACCAGCGGTTTTAAAGTCGACTATCTATCGTTCTTGTATGAAATATTTTTTATTTATCATTACGAGGGGTAGCAGTTTAGCAGTGCCCCTTGATGCCCCCCCCCAGGCTACTTTTCGACGGCCCTGAGAGTGCTCACTGACTTTCCGTTTGAGAAATTCTGCCATTGGCTGAAATTTGAATCGCGCGCCAAATTTTGACCAATGGCAGTGTTTCTCTAGCGAAAAGTCAATGTGTGCTTCCATTGGTCAGAATTTGGCGCGCGATTCAAATTTCAGCCAATGGCAGAATTTCTCAAACGGAAAGTCAGTGAGCACTCTCAGGGCCGTCGAAAAGTAGCCTGGGGGGGGCATCAAGGGGCACTGCTCCCCCCTCGAAATGATAAATAAAAAATATTTCATACAAGAACCATGGATAGTTGGCTTTAAAACCGTTGGTATAGTTTTTTTAATTTATGCTCTTACAAGAACTTGTGTTAATAAACTCCATTTCAACACAAAATGTCTGGATTTGTCGATAAAAAATAAAAATTAAATATGAAATAAAAATAAAAATTAAATTCATTATCATAATTTTAAATTTCAACTATAAAAAACTCTGTCGGGCAGGCAGAGGTGTAAATACACCATAATATTACCGTGATTACGTCGCACACATGGTCGCACATGGTCGCACAGTCACACACAGTCGTAAGACTCGTAAGCATTGTGACTGCGAGTGGTGATAATTACCAGATCGAGTAGTTACTGAAATATAAATTAAATATTATAATTCCATAGAAAGTAAATACTTAATTTTTCTGTTCTGACCTTCAGAATGTTCCTTAGTAATATTAAATGTGAGTTTTCTTTATTTCTAAAAGAAAGTATTAACCTATAAATTCTAACGTGCATGCTTTTGTTTTGATTTACTCCAAAAATTATAACAATTAAAGCTGTGTTATTTGTAAATCATATTACAAAATTTAATTATTAATGGCATTTCAATTATCTTTATGTTTTAAGCTTTTGTATTTATTTCAAATTTACTTCTAATTGATAAATGAAAAGTCGTCTCATGATTCTTACTTTTACTTTTTTTCGAATTAATAATAAGTTCCTAATGAATTGTAAAAATTTTTGTTTCAAGAACATCCCAAAAATGAGTGTTGTCAAAGAAGTCATCGTGTCAAGTAACAGCACTGGAGAGAGTTACAACGCAGCCGTATGGGATCCATCAACAGCTTCGCTCCTCTCAACATACAAAAATGCATCAGCTCTTCAATTTCGCACACTTCAACTTCTCGGCGACAGTTATTTATTAGCAGCAGATGCCACTAAGCCTCGACTCCATCTATGGCCTTTGAATAGCCAGAGTACAGTTCCCAATCTACGACTCTCAACACCTGGTAAAGTCTCTGCTTTAGCTTCCAGTCCCGATGGATTCTACCTTGCAGCAGGAATAAATGAAAAAATTTATGTTTGGCAACTTTGCACAGGTAGATTACTTGTAACTTTATCAGAACATTTTCAGACAGTAACTTGTCTAACATTCACTCAAGATGGAGCAGCTTTTGCTAGTGGGGGAGAAGATGGTCTCATTTTTGTATGGTTGCTTTCTCAAGTGGCAAACGGTAAAACGAGTCCTCTGCGTTCTTTTACTGCTCACTCGCGATCTATAAAGGATCTGTGTTTTGGTAACTTTGGCTTGAGAGGAAGATTATGTTCTGCATCTGCTGATTGTACAGCGAAGATATTTGACCCTATCAGTGGCAACGTTCTCCTGAGCATATCATGCGATGCGCCCCTCACGTCAGTGACCATGAACATTACTGAAAGTCAATTGTTTATTGGAGATGCGAACGGTAAAATAATGCCAGTCAATCTTCATGATCCACCTCGTGGAGTTGATCTCTATTTGAGTTCGAGTGAAGGGCATGAATGTACTACATTTTTGGGTCACGAAGGAAGCGTAGTGACTTTATCAGTTTCAACAGATTGTGAAACACTCCTATCTGGTGGTATAGATGGCTCGATACATGTTTGGGATATTTCTAGTCATAGGATTATCAAAACGATTAAGCACAAAGGTCCGATTGTCTCAGCCTTTTTTTGCAAAATCTTTTGAAAATTTTCGCATACAGACTTTGAAACCCAGTTTGATTGTGCGACCGTTACAAAAGGCCTCTGATGGAAATGGAAAAGAAGATTTCTTAGAAGTGACATGCAGCAATCGAAACATTGACAACCTATTAAATCCGGCTTCATATTTAGAAAATGATTTGCCAGGTACTGATAATTCTGATCAACTAGCAGATGCTTGGGCGGAAATTGAAAAGCTGAAGAATATCAATTCATCTTTGTATCAATATGCAGTTAAAAGTTTGATTTCGAAAATAAATACGTGTTAAATCTGTACATAGTTCATGTATGGTAATATTGAAAATTTAAAGTATTTTAAAATTTATTAATATAACTATTAAATCATATTAATAAATTTTTTAAACGCTTGAGTAATCACATACACTATAAAATGTGGTTACTAAAATTATGTACATAATTTTTATATTCAAGCATCATCTATTCAAGCTAAAAGACCAATAAACATATTTTCTAGAAAAGAATGTATTAGTTTTCTATGGTGACCAAAAAAATTTCCATTGTTTCTAAATTAAATATTTTCGTAAATTTCTGATAATTGATTTGATTATAAAGGTAATATTTATTCTCTAAACTATACAAATATTTTCAAACCACTGGTTCAGTAGCAGGAACATTTTTCCAAGCTCTTAAAGCTCTAAAAGCTCTTAGTATTCTTTCTCGCAAAATAAATCCCGATTTCAGGATGGTTTAGAACTCTCTTACCGCTCTAATAATATAAGTCTTTATCAAATCTTCCTACGCGAGGAACGAGGGTTGTACTTCCAATTAGGGTGTGAACATCAGTCAGGAAACAATTTTCTTCTGGAGATACTATATTGCGTTACCTTCTTGAAATGTAACGTACCGTGAACATAAATAAGGGCATTTAAACAAATTACAGTAATTGAGCCAAGAAGGGTCTTTTATCTTTGATATTTGGGAGAATTTTTTAAACATCGGTTATTTATCCTTGGATAAAAACTTAGTAAATTTTGAATATTCTCCTTTTCGAAAACGAAAAAAATATTGAACTTAAAAAATAAGTAAAAATTAAATTAGAATCTTCAAAATTCATGATTTAACTATGAGTTGATGCGCAGAATATAAGCGAACATTATTCTTTAATGAAAAAACAGTATGTATTTCAATTGATACAATTTTATAAGTAGAACATAATATATAACTCGAGAATTCACCTTGTTCTCGATTATTGAATTTTAAAGGTCGGTTTCAATTTACTATATTATTCGAAAAATGGAAAATAATAAAACTAAATAATTGATGATAAAATGAATATATAATAAAAATAGGAATAAGTATAAATTTTATGTAGATTGCTGATTTTTATTTCTATGACCAAATGATGAACTAAATATAAATATGTAATTCTATAGAAATTAAAGTTCGTCTGTTACAAAAATCAATAGCCTTGGAAAAATCTTATAGAAGTCTTTTAATCGAAAAACGACGTCAGTCTTTTTTATAATGTGACACTAATCAGCATGTAAACTCTACTTCTTTTATAGTGAACTGCGATTAATTTACCTACGATAGGGGGAGCTTGTTAACGAGACACCTAATTTGAATATGCGTAAGATTTTAGAAACGTTCATTTAAATATAGAAGACAGAAAAGCACCGTCAATGGGGCCGTATCTTCTGCTTAGAATTGCTCTTCCTCGTTGTACTGAATTGATATCAACGAAGAATCTTTCATTCAGTGACGCAAAGCTTCTATTTAGTGTAGACCAATTTAGATTCCCTAGAAAAGACCTATTCTTTTTTATCAATCAGTTTGATAGTTTATTATATACCTAGAATCAGTTTGTGAAATTATCTGTCCATTTGAAGTTGTTTCTAATGTATGGAAGAAAGATAATAAATATAAGAATAAGACGATTTCTTTAGAGTGTGACATTTTTTAAATAAAACCTTCTAATTTTTTGATAGAAACCGACAGTTTTAAAGCAATATGTGGTTGATATTTTGATAATACGCATTATCAGTTTTTAAAATTCAAATACTCATCATTCTAAATAATATTATATGTGAGTGGCCTGAATGAATACAAATTTTTTTGATTTGAGGAAACAACCCTAAAAAGCTTCCAATTGCTAAGAAAATAATATTTGCGAATAAATTATTCATTACATAATAATCATGCTGTGGCGAAAACTGAGAAATCAGCGGTAACTAATTTATTGCAGAATATTATTCTCGGTGCGAACGGATTTGTCATGGTAATTGAAATAAGCTATGTCACGTACCAATCATAATTATTTCCTTAACATATTTACCAATGATGTAGGAGTGCAACAAAAACTCGATGGTGCAAAGTGGACAAACGTATAACAAACAAACGTGTTGTTATAAACATGGGAATGATTATCAAGTAATGCTACATATAAAGTGAAACCATCAGTTCTGTCTAAATTTAAATCTAGTTAAAAATCACTAATGAAAGCATAACAAATTTTACATAATATTTTATGAAACGCTGTTTTTACAATTTAAAACTTTTTATGCGTTGCAATCGAATTTGTTTTAAATTCAAATATTGCTCCTGCAGTTCTTTTATTTATGCATAAATATATATATAAAGATAAAGAAGTCTTCTCCTTTCTATAAGAGATCCTTAAGAATCAGAAGTGAGGTCATGAAATGTGAAACTTTTTTCAATGAATTCATTTAATTAAAAAAGTTTCATTTCACCTTTTCTTGTTCCAATTTTTCGCAATAAAAAAAAACTCATTTCTAATCTGTAAATGGATAAAATGTGAATATAATTTAAAGGTAAAAGTTGGCAAATGTGTACGTTATTTTAAATTTGCTCATCAACGCAAATCTTAAAAATAATGTAATACGATTATTCGTGTCAGTTCTAAATAATATATAGTTTTCTGAGGGAAAATTATTGATTGAAAGACGATTATGCGAGAAATTTTCATAAATTCCATAAAAGTGCACAATGCATATTGTTAGAAAGCTATACATACATATATTGTGCAACTTTTATGAACCCTTTACGTAATTTCTTTATATGAACCGGATGTGTGTATTATTATTAAAGCCTCCACATAAATGTTACTATAAATTTCAATTAACTAGTGTATAATTTTAATCCAAGAATAACTTTTCTGACATATCTATTTTCTTCTTTTGTCACATAGTTATCTTCAATTTGCTTTTTTAATTTGATTACTTCTACCTGATAATTACCTATGAAAATTGGGTGAGAGAACTCCCGGTATTTTCCAATTTTAATGATTCCAGAAGTTCCTTTGGTTTTTTACAATTATTTTAATTGTATTACATTAAGCCGGCTTCCGGGAAGGTTCAAATTAAATTGTTATACATATAGTCCTTCAATACTCTTCACGTCTCCTAAAGCACATATATCAGACATAAGGATTTAAAGGATTCTTAAAAAAAAAACCCAATTTTGGAGATTTCTGATGCGGAAAATAGACGCGCTTTGAAAACGTGCTTGCATGAGCGAAAAAAAATTTTCCCTTTCATTTAGATGGAACGTAATAACGCATTTTCCAATCCAATGTTTCCATTTTTCAAATAAAACAATTAAAATGTTTACGTTTATAAATGAACCGCATTAATCTAGTAAATATTTATGAGTATAATATAAGAAAATCGTGTGATTAACAATTCCTTTTACAGTTTATTGTTTATAAGTTATTGGGATTTTTGATTAGTAAAATGTTCATTATTGCAGAAAAAGAATATCCACCTGTTTTTTTATTAAGGATTAAAAAGTGGGCGGTTGATATCGTGGGGTGGCATTGTCATAGGCATGGGGTAACATGGAGGGGTCAGGAGTCATGGAGTTCACCATCCCTAGAGGCGGCGGGTATAAAATCCGCCAGCTAGAAGACAGGAGCATTCAGTTTCTTGAAGTCCTACAAGGTGAACGCTTTTCTAAACTTCTAAAGTCGGAAATCTTGATTTTTTCTCTGAAATCAACCCCCTAGATCCGCTGTTCCAGTCACTTCAACATGAAACACGCCATGGTAGCAGGATCACTATTTTTTTTTCTTGCATTGAAAGTAGTGCTCTCCGAAAATAGTAAGTGGAATTTAATTATCTATTTTACATCCACACATATTTTTTTTAATCTTTTAAAAATATAGCTGCAAAAGCAGCCTTTTTATTCTCTTATTTCATATATGGAACAAATGATTTTAAATGGCTGTTGAAATTCATAAATTAATCATGCTTCCTTAAAAGAACACCAACATTTTTGAACAATAGAAAACTTAATCACTTATTTTAATTATTCAGCCGAAAAATTTACTGTGATTATGTAACATTTTTACACTTTCATTTTTTGGTTTTCCACTTTTTGATTTTCACTTTTTCCAAATACACGTGAATGTCAATTTTAACATTTTAAACGTCATTCGAATTGTAAACAGTTCGCATATTTATTTCTTATTGGTCATTTATTAAGTTTTCAAGTTTTTTTTACGAAAACGACGAATAAGAAATAAATACGCAAGGTGTCCAACGTCCTGAAAAACTTTGAAAACCTGGAATCCTCCTTGAACTTTTTTTTGACCCTTGAAAACATAGAAAAGTCGTTTAATTTTTTTCGCGAGAACTGCTAGTGGCAACCCTGATATCCGCTAACCGCTTAAAATTCGTCAGTGACGTTCAAAATGTTAAAATTAACATTCATATATGTATTTGGAAAAAGTGAAAATCAAAAAGAGGAAAACCAAAAAATGCAAGCGAAAAGTTATATAATCGCCCCTTATGGGTCGGTTATGTGACTTTATGTAATCATAAACTTATGTTGATAAAATAATTGCTTATGGATCGTTTCTCTAATCATAATATTAATCGCAATAAAGATAAAACAAAACTAATTAAATTTTCCGATGATCGAACATGCAGAAGAAAATTGAGTACGCGGATTCGAATTTCAAGAGGCACTTTAGGAATGTCAGTGCAGTGAAGAATAAACTTTTAAACCTTCAGTTTTCTAGATCGCTGGAGACATACGATAGCATGAGTTTATTGAATTTGACAAAAGTGATTTATAAATTTGATCTTAACTAGATCAAACTTTAATTTTGTTTTTTCAAAAACAACTTTTTTTGTTTTAATCAATGATGAAAGATATAAAGAGCACACATTTCTGCTAATGAAAATTTTTTATTTTTACTTTTTTTTATGGTGCAATTTAATTTGTTGCAGTTGAATCTAAAATTAGGCATCAGAGTGATAGACGAGCCGTTGGGTTAGTACCTTTTCCAAGAGTAGGCCGTAGTCCTCCCATGGTAGCTATGATAATTCCTCGTGTCGGCCGATCTTTGATGCAGAAATCAATGATTCCTGAGCCTGAATTGGATGCTGATATCGTGTTTGAAAGCAATCATGGATTGCCATTGCTGGATATGGAAATTGATCACCAAGGTATATTCAAAACTAAATGTTTTATCGAAAACTTCCAACGATTTTCATAAAAAAAAAAACCTTCCCCCGAATTTTTTAAAAAGCGACTTCGAAAACTTAATACATTCAATAATTAATTAAGTTTTTTCGAAAATGAATATGTTCCTATTTCCCGTAGTTCAAAGTGAAATTGACGATCCAGTAAAACAATTGGAAATGTTGCAACACATGGTAATGGCAGCTCCACATTTTGAAAATAAATTACCGGAACTGAATTACCGACGTGCTTTGGATTTTTCGCTTCCCTGGCCTTTATTTTTTTCTCATCGAGGTACAACTTCTAAGTATTCATATTGTTGTCTTCTTATATTTGTCAAAGTTCACAGCGACATTTATTCGATGTTCAAAAAAATTCTAATTTTTTAATTGTTATTATCTAATTTTAGGTACCTCTAATTCAGAAAATACGCGATTGAAGCGAAGCACTGACATGAAATTTTAAATCTCCGCAAATCATCAATAAATGTCAATATCCTTTGAATGGGAATATTTCACGAGGACAATGAAAAATCTGGATGGTTGCTCGTTTTAAAAACTGATATGTACCTAGTCTTTCTTTTAAATGAAGAATGACGACTTTTTCATCATTTTACACAATTGTGTGTATTTTTTCAGATTATGCCGCAAACATATATTATTTTGTTATAATCGTTAGTGCGTAATCGGTGTCATATGATATTGAATACAAACTTTATCGAAATGTGTGTAGGCAACTAATCAACCAATCGTTTTTATCCAATCCTATCATTTAATAATTATAAGATTCAGATGAAATAGGGTTCTATAAATTTACTATATTCTACAATCTCCATGAATAAATGTATTCAGCAGACAGAAAAAAAAATATATATACACTTAGATATTTATTTATAGTTTATCTTCTTAAATACATATTGGTTGTTTGAATTTACTTTTTTGTACATATTGTATGATAGATTCATATGAATTTTTTAAAAATTTTCTTATTATTACAATGATAATAAACTTGTAAACAATTGTATGCTACAGGATGTATTACACTGTCTGTAATAAACAATATTCGATATTTAATCTCGAAAATTATAAAAATATCAATAAATAAATAACAAAAAGTCTTGCAAACAAGTTTTTAGTATTAGCATGTATCTTTATTATTTATATTGCTTTTTTCAGCTTGACTTCTAGCATAAAATAAAATTGCATATAATATGGTAGATCCAGAAAAAGGCGTCATATCACATCAAAACGAAATTAGGAAAGGAGATACAAGGTATTGAAATGAAGTGAAAACAAGAAATAAAATTCAATCTTTTATTAATTGACAAAGCGTTCATAATAAATACCGACGTATGTGTGTTCGAATGTATACGTACAAACGTACGTATGTATGTTATGTACTCTTCTGTATGTGTATTTATAATAACAAATATTTACACAGGTAGATTTAACAAACTAGTGATAGGGGATTTGAGAAGTGAAAGATACAATTTTTCGGGATAAACTTCCGAAAAGGTCCGAACAAGTCGCAATATCACGACTCAAGGAAATATACTAAATTGTCCTTTAGAGTAAAAAGGGAAATAAGATATCATGAGAAATGTCTTTGTACAATGAATTTTTATACTCCCATCCTCCTGTTTTAAGCCCTTACACTTACCACTTACTAGATGCAAAGCGCATTATAAAAATGAATCCTTATTAGAAATTAGAGTACTTTATCATTTACCACGTAAAAGGATTTTTGTAAAGAGGATAAATTATCAAAACACGAAATTACGTGCCAGTCTTATTAATTAACGAAAAGCTGCTTTAAAATGAGAATACATATATAATTATATCAGATATAAAAAGATTCAAATCCAAAGCATGACAATATTTAAAAATTCTATGTCAGTTTCTGGATTTTAAATTAATTACAGAGATATAAAAGTTTTTGCTTAAATGGTGTTTTGCTAACTTTCAGTAAAAAGTTATGATAACATAAGTATAATATAAATATAATATATTATAATACAGTATAATATTAATATAATAATATATTATATTTCTATACAATATGTCCTTAATTACATTATTGCTTATTGTTAATTCGAGGTGTTTGTATCGATAAATAAAATCGAATAATAGTTTCGTTGTATGCAGATAGGAGCAATTTCCATTACTCGGGGTAATTTTTTTCTGAATATCAGCAAAATACAATTTTTTATTTTCTGCTAAATAATTTTTTTAGAAAACTCTTCAGTATTCTTTAGATGAAAGTAAGCATTAGCAGTTGTAAGTAACTATAACCACCTTGAGACAAGAAAGTCATAATTAGACATACATAATAAGTCAAGAAAGACAAAGTCAGGAATAATAAATAATTACGCGAAATATATCTCTATCATCCATATTTTCATTGTAAGTCACAGTTTTCTTGATCCAAGGGGCATGAGTATATTATAATTTACGATACGCTTTTTTAATAAGGGTACTTATAAGAATGATTTTACTAGTTGTAGCAAGTCTCATTCACGATACTTCATTCATGCATCCCTTAACAAAATTTAAGATTACGATATTAATTTGGAATTTTGCCAGACAATTTAGAATGTTTAAACTATTTTTAATTTTTTTTTTATTCTCACAAGTACTGCATGTATCAATAATATCACCTCATATGCTGAAATACGCATCCAAAATGGATCTCGTCGGAAGTTCAGCCATTTTTTCAATCCTAAACTGTCCCTTACTCAGCTAACTATAAATGTGAAGAATTAATGAAATATTTACAATGGCTCAGTTTCATTATGCAGCGATTGAAATGTATTCTTCATCGAACTCATACATTCGCACATTCAAACGAGCGAGTTTGCGCAAGCAGACAGACAGACCGACATGAACGGTCAAACAGACTCATAAAATAACATCTACACATTCGTTTTTTTTTTTGGTAATTTCGTTCGCAATCCGACTCTTAATTCCCCGCTCAGTGAAATATTAGTGTACAGTCGAAAATAAAAGCAGCTACCAACAATTTTCTTTTTAAATTTTAAATTTTCTTTATGTAAGTATAATTAAAGCCTTATTTTCGGAGAGACAATATTTATTTCTGTTTTAATTTTGTCCCGTTTGAGGCTAACATTTAAACTTTTAATTTGTATAAAAAATATAATTGGCACTATTTTTTGTTTCCTTCCCACAAAAAGATTTATCGGGATTTTGAAACTTCGGTAATTTGAATCTTCAAGACTTATGTATTTTTTCAGTACTTTTTCATATTCAGGATTTTGGTGTTTCGGGAAAGATTATTGATTTGATTGATTTGATTTCTTTGAACCATCTTCATCTTCCTTCATCCAATTAAAATGAATGCCTCATTGAATGTATTGTGCGGGAAAATATGAGTCGTTTAGGTGAACGAATCACCGAAGGTTAGAGCGAGACGAATTCAGGAGGCGGTTGAAGGACCGGTTGCTGTGCTGTTGGTGACAAATGCATTTCCGGATCTGTCAAAGAAAACGTCGAACTTCCTGTCGCGGTAACTCGCGGTCCCATATTGTCATAAGGCGAGCCTAAATCAGAAGTGCGTAATGTTCGCCTCGGAAGAGTTGCAAAACTGGAGACCATAGTGGGTAGCGGTGCAATTGATGTCGCCGTTTTCTCAGTTATGTGACTGGTACCATGTCCTGGTATGTCCAGGAGATCAGGATAACAGCGCTCTGAATCCTGAGGAAGCGAGACCGAAATAAAAATATTCCCAAACGTCCCAGCAGGCAGAAGTCCTGTAGTAAATCCAGATGGCGGTGGGAAAATAGCAGTGCACGGAACTGTACGCATCGTACTTGCGTTGCACATTTCCGGTCTGAGTCTTTCAATTGTGACATTAGCTGCGTTTATTTGATCGCAGATTGAGTCACGTTCAGTTAATTCTAAATCACCAGGACTGCAGACCTCCGCCAAACTCCCTTGACCACTTGTCCGGTCATTTCCACTTCCTCCAGTGGTTGTAGTCACGGATAAATCCAGCAACTTCTTTTCCTGGTCCCCGAAGCTCATGCTGCCTTGCAGTTTCTCTTTTTCGAGTCTACTTCTGCGTCGAGATCCTCCACAAAGACAGAGAGCCAGCAAAATTACTGAAATGGAAGCACAAAGCGCAGCAGCTCCACCGCCCGCTAGACTCACCCAAAGAAGCCAATTGTCTGTCTGGGAAAGCGTTGGCGCCGTAAATACCCGAGGAACTGCTATATTCAGTCCACTGTTGGCTGATCCTGCTACATTTTTGGCAAAACAAGTGTATTCTCCAGCATCAGTGTCACTGGCGTTATATACAGTTAGATTGCTCCACCTTTCCATGACCTTCACTCCGCTTTTGATGTCCTCAGAGGTGTCGGAAGAGGTAGAATAGCTGACGTAGGTCCCAGAGAAGGGTTGCTCTACTCGCGTGAAGTTGATGGATCCTCCATTTAGTTGCCACCACACCTCGGGTTCTGGATCCCCAGTCGCCAAACAAGTTAGAGTTAGATTTCCGTTAATCTCCACTTGAGTGCTGCTAGCTTGAGTCACGACTTCAGGCTCACATGCGAATTCCGTGGACTTGACATCTTCCCAACGACGTCCTTCCAACCTTGGTGGGGCTGTACAAACCTGGGGTACTGAGTAGAGTCTACTTGGACCATTAGTCATGAGCCAGGTTCTGAATTTCTTTAGTTTACAATCACACCTCCAGCGATTGTTGTCTAGACTTAGAGTTTTCAATTTCGTGAGACTTGAGATCAAAGTGACATCAATATATTGTAGAAGATTATTATCCAACTTCAATGACTCAAGATCGACGAGACGTGTGAAGGCAAGTTTGTGTATCTCCGTCAGCGAACATCTCTGGAGTTCCAAGTTTCGCATGTGCATCAAGGATGGAAACTGGTGGCTCTTTATAGTGCCGAGTGGATTTCCACTTAGGATTATGATTCGTAACCTTTCATTTCCAAAGAATGTGTTTTTATCGAGACTGGTGATCTTATTATCAGAGAGGTCAACCTCGACCAAGATTCGCATATCTTTGAAGGCATCGGCGTGAACCTCTTTTATTTTGGCATTACGCAGAAAGACTTTCTGTAAGTTAAGTAAACCAGCTTGCTTGAACGTTTCTGATTCTAGGGCTGGTATTTCGTTGCCTGATAGGTCCAGAAGTTGCATGTCTGGGTCCAGGGAAGGTGGTAGAGAAGTCAGTCCTTTGCCTGCACAGAGGGCAGACTTTTTGCCGTACGTCCATTTACAACTGCATACTGCAGGACAATCTGTCCAGTCCGGAAATGCTGCAGCCCTAGTTAAGGCCAAGCTTGAGATTAGAAGGGAAAGGGCGAGTAATAAGCGCCCTCCAAGAGGGTGGCTCTGCGTTGCTAACATAACCACCGCTCTGAATTGCGAACCCCTGTTCTGCGTCTTTGGCGATATCATCCAGAGAATAGGAGACTAGAGGATCATCCTGTCTCTTCGTATAAACAAAAGACCCTTCTGGATCTACCTTGATCCTGAAAGCAAAATCACTTTTTATTACTGTGTATAAATAATTGGGCTGAAGTATCAGACGTTTAATCTGATGAAAAAGACCCTTTTTTCATTTTTATATTTATAAAAAAATAGCTCAATTATTATTATCATTAAAATTATACGAGTTTTGGAAAAACTGGAACGTTCGATAAGCATTAAAGAATTCAGGAATTCTAATCGAAATTATCGATATGAATTTGATATGAATTTTCAATATTTCGTTGTGTTATATTGCTTTCTCATGTGGACGAAGATTTCTATTGTGGTCCTTCGATTTCAATTGAAAATGTTACGTCATCGGTTTCAATGACTTTTAACTACACAATAGTCCTTTTTGGGTTGAATAATTTGAGGTCATATTTGTGAAAAAGGAATTTACAGTCAATATTTTTAAAGATATTTGCTTCAAAAAAATAATATAACTTTTTTAAAGTGAAATTTTAACTTTATTTATTTTGATTACAAACAAGTAAATAATTGATTTTTCAACTTAACAAGTTGCCTGGAAATTTTTCAAAGTATTGGAATGCGTATGCATTGTTGTCAAAACTTTTAGAACCGCTTTCCAATTCGAGTGCAATTTAAAAAGTTTACACACGCTGCATATCGTCCATATAGCGTGAATAAACTCATAGAGCTTCGCAGCGGTTTGTTTGCTTTCAAAGAAGAGGAGGACGGATTTTAATGAATTACAATTTTGCCGAATTAATTAAGTTTTCTGCAAATATTTGTTCCATGAAGTGTGTTTTATTTTATCACAAGAGACAGTGTCAAGCAAATGTTTATCAAGACTCGAGCTTTTAAAATGAAAAAATAATGAAACAGGAGTATATTGGAAAATACATCTCCTATTTATCGTACACAAAGCTCAGAAAAGTTTTATGGTTGTAGAGAACCTCTTAGAAAATCCTCTCAATATGTAATTGGAATATTGTAAAAGAGTCTACTGTATACAGTGCACTATAATAGAGAGGAAATACGTTTTGTGATAAGAGTCGACGTACTTGTTATTGGGATAAAGGGCTGTTCTTCAATAAAAATACAAAATTTTCTTCAGAATAACAGTTTGGATTATGCAAAATATCAGTATTTATGTTACATTTCACGTTTTCCTTCTTTTGATAAAATTCTTCAATTCAAATCTTCTCTTTTGTCGGTTTTCAATTACTTGAATCTCGTAACTGTACACAAAAAGGATTTAAATTTAACTACATTCAAGAAACCTTACAGATAATTTTCTTTTGTTTTACATTCTCAATTGATGTAATCAAATTTTCATTTGACAATACGTTAATGATACAAAAATAAAATTTTATTTAAAACGAGAAATAGTACAGTGCTCTTGTAACCGAGGTACAGAGAAAAAAATAATGCGGGTAACATGAAAATATTTGCATACATATATTACACCCCTATAATTTGTTTCAAGTACTGATCTATAATTATATTTGATGTGTTTTTCCCTTTATTTAACTGTAGAGTTCATAAAAATTACGGGGCTATTTAGATTATACTCGTTCTTATTTATTACTCATGTCTTTTACTTATTATTCGCTAAGAAACTTCTCTATTTTCAACTAAAAAATACCTCTTTCTAGTGAAGTAATAACAAACTTATATTTTAAGAAATTTTATGAAACTTATTGAGATTCCCAAAGTTAGACAAGAAGTTACAAGTATCTATATTTCAAAAATGAAAAATTCTGATTTGTTTTTTCAAATTTTAGAAAAAGGAGTGCAAAAATGAGAAATTAATCGCGCATAGAGCGCGTGGATCATTATAGTTGCTAGTATTGTAAATTAATGATTAATTAGTAATTTCCTTACTTGAATAATTCTCTTGAGCGTTGCTGAGCATTCCTTCAATCATGCTTTTTGTAGAAAGACTTATTTTTGAAGGAGGTTTTTCGATTCCATGGATTTTCAAGGAAATTCATTCTGCCGTTGAATCGCCGATCAGCAAATGTAGAAGTGAAGTTTCTTTTTCAGTAAATCCTCGTTGAACATTGTGATTGTTGACCTTCCAGCTATCGGGAAACCATTGTGACTTAATCTCTTGATTCTGAAATAGTTTTCGTACGTGAAAGTAATTTTTCTTAAGTAGTAGGATAATGGAGAAGATAAGACGAATATCTTTTTTAAAAAAAATTGCATAATAGTGCAAAAGGATAGAACGAAATGGGTATATTTTTGAAAAGGGAATAAAGTAAAAATTGTTTAGACATTAGAGGAAACAATATTAGATATATATTAAATATAATTTAGAGAAGTAATTTTGTAGCTTTTTGAGTTTTTGTATTTGAGTTAAAAGAAGCTCACGAACCCTTTGTGAAACATTACAAGCATTTTCTCGGTGGTTGTGTGTCTTTGTTGGCAGAATACTGCATTCAGCTACGAGGACGCGGTATTTCGAGTATCTAATAGACCACAAATCTGAATTCTGAAGAGCAGTCTGTGCCTGCTCATGGCCCTAACTTCCCTCGAACTCCCCCTGCTCGCATCGATCTTGAAAGCATTAGCGGACGCGCCACAGAAGGATTCCGATATTGTTGGGAGGAGAGAGTAATAAATATTGGATGCTTCTAAATTAAAAATCGGCATTCTGTTCCTTAAACGACACTCTTGCCATTTTGGCTACCGTATACATATAATAAAAGTATTCATTGAATCTGTATTTTACTGTGAGGTTGTAAAAAAGAATTGCATTCTTAACATTTTCGGGAGAGATTGGATGCTGGAAAATCGTTGAATCTATTACTTATTATTAAATAATAACCATTTTATTGAGAGCATTATTCTAGACTATTGCATTCTAATTTTTTATTTTTTATTGAAATTGTTTTACTGATTAGTGGATCGCGAATTTAGTTGTAGTAATCAGATTATTTATCGATTGAGGGTGCAACTACTATTTAACTTTGCTACATATTTACATTGCACTTGAGTTCTGTCGCTTTATTCACCCTGCTGAAACTGCCGTGCCAATTAACGGTCATTGACCGTAACTATCAGAGTATCAGATCTATGTGTTCGGATTAGAGGCCATGCATGTCACTTTGCTTCCCTTTTTCATCTGAATGTAGATATCAATATACTCTGCCTTTCCTTCTTTGAATTACATTGAGTATCGATACAGTCTACTCCCTCGAGATGTGGCACAAATAAATCGATGAACGAGATTAATGTAGAAGATACAAATTTCATCGACAAGAGACGCTCTGTATATATTGCCAGGCTGTATTTTATGCTTTTCTTCAAATGAAACCAGACAGCATGTCACAGGAAATTTGATTTACGCTGAAATCTGAAGACGTTGCAGATGCAAATACTGTAGAAAAATTTGAATGTTTGAAATGTGCTTATATTTTATTTATAGGTGTTTAAAATTTTTTTAGAAAGAAGGTGCCTGTTCAGAGAATATTTTTCATAAATAAATCCATGTTTCTGAACTACTTTGAGTTATAATACATTAAATATATAATTTCTAGTTTAAAATTTGATAACGACGCGGCAACTAGTTGACGAATGAATTAAAAGTTGAGGTTCACGAGGTAATCCGTACAAGAGTAAGTAACTTTCAGGAGTAGGTCAGTTGAATTTATTATCGCAAATGCAATAGAAATTTCCTAAACTTTTCATCAAATTATTTGGTGGAATTTTTGGAACGAGAAGGATTAAGGATTAAACAATTATTCAAAGCAAATCGAACTTTTCTGAACTTAGTTAAAAGAAGTTGAAATACAGTTAAATCAAAAATAAATTTGCAGTAAAGCAATTGCAAAAATATATTTACTTCCACTGAATGTATAAAAGGTTCGAGAGATCGTAAATAAAATTTTGTTACGCCTATTTATAATGTCAGCAATATAAAACTTTTTATTATGAATAAACTTAACTTTATTCAAGTATACAAGAACTGGGGTTGAATATTGATGAAATAAAGATATCTCTTTTGATTTCTCTCAATCTCTGGACGAAACATTTTATGAATGTGTGTTTCAATGGATTAATGTGTCAGCAAATATTTTACCAGTTTAGGGAAGATTTTTCTTCTATATATCTGGAAAACTTTACTTTTCCCTTATATTACCTGCTGCCATATTAAAGGGATTTCTGATTCTTGGCGAGGATAAACATGTTTAACAGGAGTTTACTATCGACATTAAGTCACCTACGCTTTCTTAGAAAAACAGGCAATTATTTTCAAGAACCACAATATGGTGGTAAATTAATTAATGAATAGATTAATTAATTCATTTTATTATTATATAATAGTGAAATCTTTTTAAATGAATTAAAACTGATAATGTATACAAATACTGAAATTTTGCTTGTAGTTATCTTGAAAAATATCATGAATAATTAGTGAAATATCCTAACTTAATTGAATTATATAATGAACATATAATAATAATATAACAATAACATATAAGCTTTTACAATTATCGATCGTACATATAAATTTATTTTTACTTTGAATAATTTAATAATTAAACAATGCTGTTGAATTTCCAGACAATTAGATATGACTGCTAATTAAAACTAATGTTTTTAATGTTTCCTTGCATTATTAATTAGGCATTATACGCTCGGTGTTTCAAATTACGAGGTTGAGTACATATTTACATTCACTTAGTATTTCTACACCGAGATGTGAACAAATTAACAAATTTCGACGTCACAGTTACTTTCCTGATAATTAAAAAAGTTCATTAGGTCAATTAAATTTAAATGTACACCACATAGTAAAAATTCTCAACATGACACGTTTGTCCCTACATTGCAACAAAATTTAGGAAAAATTCTTGAGTACAAAAACAATTTTCTAAATAAAATCATACATAAGTCTATTTGTGCATAATAGAAGCAGAAGAAATTGAGATAAAAGAAACAATAATATAGATGAAACAGAACTTGAAATATTTTATTCCAACGTGAACTCTCTTTCACCGGCTACTCTCAAAGGACACTAAATCCACAAATCCTCACCTAAGTGGGTCATAAGGGTGAATATCGCGAAAATTCCCTCTTACCAATACCCTCCTACTCTATAATAATATATCCTAAACCATATTATTCTATCCAGTAATAAACTATTCTCTTCCAAGAATTTTATTGAAAAAACCTAACTTCCCACAAATCTCATTGATGCAGCATCCAAGGAATAAACCAGCATCTTTCATATTTTATCAAAGTAGTTATCTCCATTATTTCAATAAAATTGGGCAGATAACATTTATAGAAACGGAATTGATTCGGGTTAGTGAAAAAATAATGCAGATTTCAATTCTTATTTAAAGGAATATTCAATACTTCCTCTACAGCAGGACTCTCCCTTTCACCAGCTGTTATCAAAGGACAATAACTCCACAGATCCTTTACACTCACCTGATGAGGATCTGAAGGTGAATTTCCCGGACATTCGACACTTTTGTCTTTCTCCTCTTGCTCTTCTGGGTCATACACTTTGCGTACTTTCTACACAAGTCTACACACACTTTCCAGCTTTTCCAGCTTCAGTGTTTGCCAATCATCACCGACCTCCGGGCTTGAGCTTATTCCTCCGGATTTGGAACCGGCAAGTCTTCCTTCCGGTCGAACGAAGATAAAGCCAGTCGAAAGGAACTTGACTACACGATTTCCGTCATAGTGAAGGCATCTCATCGTCGTATAGTCGTACTACTTCGAGAGCAAGCGACTCGCGCACGTTTCCCTCGAGATGGGATACGATGATGATCACGAGGAACCCAACGTACGGCACCCTAATCCAGGCCGGGTGCAGTTTCCAGTTTTTAAATATTTCGTTGGTTGAGATGTCACGGGGATGTTTCAGTGCCCTTGTTGAGTGCATGAACACGCAGACCCGCAAATCTGCCGCAGCGTGAGGACGGATCCCTTTCCCGAACCACCCGAACCCCGTATTTCTCCCTTCCCAGTTGCTTGTCGCATAGCCGTCGTAGGCAGCACCGTCGAATTCTGGGTAGCGTTCAATGAAATCCACCCTCTTGGCACTTCCACCCTCGTTACAAACCCTTCCTCCTTCATCATCTCCAACCACCCTCTCTCCCTTTCATCCGTTGGGAAATTATCGAAAAATTCTAATCGGGAAATATGCTCGAGAATATTCTCAAAATAAGGTATATTTATTTCAATTGGATGCTTTATTCAATTATAATTGAACTATCATTATTCGTTACGCGCTTCGCGTGCGTTACCCTTCTTGTTTTTCGGGGCAAAATAATTTTTAATGCAACTTCAAAATAATAATTATTCAAAATTAAATTAAATTATCATTTTAAAAATTATTAACAGTTTAATAATTATGCTAAAATTGTTGAAAATAACATTTATTAATATTTCATAAATTAATATTTCATTTCCATACGCGCGTGTAATTTATTGCATTCATTTATTACATTTCATGATGAGTATTTGAATTGTAAAAACAAATAACGTGTATTTTTTTTAAACTATTCTATATATAGATTTATAATATTTATTATAGGTATATAATGAGATTAAATAATGGATGTTATCATATAAACAACCGAGATAATATAAATAATAAATAAATATAAATATAAATCAATGAGGAAAAACATGCATATTGTACCTATCTGTATATAAAATAATTTATTTCATAATTTCAAAAACTGAACCCATATAATAAAACTGTTAAACTGAAGCCTTAGCGATGGGTTAACAGCTTATGGGGTCTGATGTAGATACTCTTGATTTAAATACTCCAGAAATCACCGAAGTCACTGAAGTCGTTAGAAGTCACTTGAAGTCTCCTGAAGTCATTTAAGGATACTCCAAGTAACTTCAAGAGAGTCAAGAACAATTTTAGATGACTTCTGGCACCTTTAGAAAACTTCAGAAAAAGTCTCCGAAGTATTCTGAAGTCACTGGAAATATTCTGAGCTCACTAAAAGTATTCTAAAGTCACAGGAGAGTAGAAATATTGAACGTTGACTTGGATATTTAATGCAATTGCAGAAAATATAATATAATATAATATAATATAATATAATATAATATAATATAATATAATATAATATATAATTCTTTTTATTTTTTATATATAAAACGATTCCCCTGAAATTTAAAGGACTTTTTGCATTTTGCATGCTTCGGGGTAGTTTAGGGGTTGAGAGCAAGCCCCAGAAAATTATTTTTTGACGATCCAACGAATATTACAGCGAGAGTATTTTTCCCCGATAAAGGAACTCTCCTAAATTTTCGAAAGGAAGATTAATCGGAAATGTTCTCAAGAACATTCTGCGGAATATTCTCGTTATTGGACTTTATCCACCCTCACATTTTTTAGGTATTCTTCGCGACTTCTGCCCTTACCCGCAAAATTGAGAACCTTTGCGTGATACGAAGTAGTAAAGTCTTTACGGTTTCTCGAAAATGTGGATGTTGACGCAAGGCTTATCAAACACGGAACTATTAATATTTGATAAGGACATGGTATATTTTTAATGAGCAAAAATGGGGAGTGAGAGTAGTAGGCCTTCGCTAAGGGTTTGTCTCTGTGTGTAAAGATAATTCAATCAATTAGGATAACAATGTTTTTAGAACATGAAATTATATAGCTTATCGATTGCTTGGTCGTCCAGAGTAAAGGTGGAAATAAAGCTAAAAGTTGGTTTGTTTCACCCACAATTGGCGAGGAAAGTGCAACAGGCGAGAGATTGGAAGGTCACGATTGAGATATGGAATATTTTTCTTGAGTCTTCGCACGTATTTTTGATGGGGAAACTATAGTATGAGAGCCAGGTTAGGGTTTCTAGAGAGTGGGCGTCAAATATGTTTGAGGAGAAACGTAAAGATTTGGAACTTCTGATGGAGAAAAAAATTAACAGAGATATACACCCTTTTATTCTTCGATGTTAAGCTCTTACAGATAATTCAATGAAGCAAAATAATTTTGTTTTCATTAAATAGAAATATAATAATGACAGCTTGCTTTAATAACGAAAGTTGTTCCTCGATTTCAAATATATCGATTTTATATGTCATTTACATTAGGAGGAGTAGGTCTCACGGACTGAAAAGAATTTGCATACATCACATTATGAAACACTCGCACTTGTTGGCAGCAGTTTCATTCCCAGTTTTATTCCAATCTTATTTTCGCAATTCAATCTATATTGATTTGATTATATTCTGTCCATTTTTATTCATTCCTCACCTATTTCTATCCAATTCTATTCTATCGATTGAACCCAACGAACCCAATTTCGATCGGATTCAGTCGATTATTTCTAGAGGCTGTATATGGAAAATTCTTCTGACACGGTTCATGATTTAGATTAGGTTATAAGAAGATTTAAAGTTGATATAATTGATAAAAAATACTTTCGATAGTTTTAGTTTCTTTTCGAATTATAAACTTGGAAACTTCTATATTATAGAGAAACACCTGATCTGGGTTATACTTATAGACCTATCTAATTATTTTTGCAAAACCTCAAACAATTTTGATGGAAATTTTGAGAGTCGAAATTGAATTTTGTATGTTCACTAGATTGAAGGTTTAGAAAATATTGAAAGAATTTTTTTGAGCTTTTAGAGAGATTTATAAAATCTGCTTCATGAATGAAAGCGTAGAAAAGTTCAATGTCTTCTTCTTACTTTCATAGTTTTTATTAAACTTTCTTGAGCTAAGTGGTTTTCAGTTTTATACAAACAAACTCTTGAAAGTATAACCCCGAATATAACGTAAATGCTGAGAGGTCAGAGGTGCTGAGAAAACTAGCCCCAGTCTATCCTATATTTTGATAAAAGCTGAAATGTTTGCTTCATGCATGAAATTCTTAATAATTCATCAATTTTCTTTTACGGCAAGAAGTTTTAATCAAACTTTTAGGAGTTTACTTTTTCTTGGTTTTTTTGCAGATTCATTGAAGCATTCAACTTATTTTGACCTTCCAAGGAAAGTATCTAAAAGCATACTTCATTGGAAGTGAAAATATTGTTATCTACTAATTAGAGTTAACGATGTTATATAATTATAGTTTAATGATGTTATACACTTTTTCCTCAAATAAAGGGGATGAAGTTCTGAAGAGCACTTACCTCCTATTTCATTGAGGCGATTGACATATACTTATGCATTTTCATACACTGATTATAAATATTACTTTGAAAACAGTTAGTTTAAGCAAAAAAGTTTCAAACGAAAGTTGTAGAGTTTATAAAAATACATCTCTTATGGCTTATATATTTTTCTTCTAAAATTTTTCGAGAAAAATAAAATTATATTCCACGAAGTAAAACTTATTGCAATATTTACTTACTTATTAGCGGGTTGAAGATGCAGACATCTAGTCTGACGAACTTATTAATTTTTCTTTTAATTTATTTTTTTTTTATTTATTATCGACTAGCAGAAATTTACCCGGCTTTGCCTGAGTTTTTAAGACAAAAAATAGTAAGGGCACATTCAACAGTTGACATTTTTTTGGGTAAAAGTAATATTTTAATATATTATAAAAAGTGTTTGCAACATTGATTACTTTTGGTTATATAATTAAGAACAACGAAATATTTAAATTTCAACTTAAATAATTTAAATATTTGACGAGTCAGAGAAGGTAAATGAATTACTGAAAACTGTACATTTTAAAGCTTTTATTACAAAAATATAGTATAAACTCTTCATTCGATAATACGCTTCAATTTCGCGTGCATTTTATACAATTTCGCAAATCTCGCCCTCGCAAACCACGATAGTCATAGCTTTCAATATTTTATCGTTATAATATGATATATCATATATGTACTCTTATGTTACTTTACTTCGCTAAGTAACTAAGGGGTATCTTTACTGGAAAAGTACTTGGCAATTCACGTCTAATAAGTTACAACAAAGCAATTTTCTGACATCGCACTGCAGAGCGCGTTTCAGTTGCGCCACAATTTCACGTGCCGTTCGAGCGCACGCATTGATATGTTACGTGTTTTTTTTTTATTTTCTTTTTTTTACAGCGAAGACCCATCTTTTCCTTTAGAAGGGAAAGCGTAATGCAGTAAACTCGATTTAATGTTCTTTCGAGGGTTATTTCCAGCTGTTGGCTGAAACATAGTATAGTTAAAATCACGTTCAATTAGATTCTAATGATATGTTTGGGTCATTTAGAAAAGCAAATACTAAAACTAAACGAAAATACAATAACAATTGAAGTTTTTAGATCACCTTTATAGTATATGTCTCTGTACATTGTTGGGCAGTTCTTAGGTCTCTAAAATTGAAAAAAAATAGTGTTTTATAAATAGAAGAATTATTTCATAAGATAAAGTATCAATTACTATTTATAATACATTTTACGATTAGATCAAAGAAAATTTATTCCATTACCTTATAGAGAAGGAAGTTTTTATTTACCTGAGCATTAAAGTCAATATTTGTTCGAACGGGTCGATGATGAAGAGGTTGTGGTGGCCGAAAGTTATTTCCAAGAGGTACTTTTTGGTTTCTCATGCTCTGAACCAATTTCCTCAAGCCGAACAGCTGTAACAGTTAATAAATTTCCTCTGTAAATATAATTATGTCAATTTAATTTACATAGTTAGTATAAACTTGATCAACCGGCGAAGATAGAACAATTTGTATTTGTCTACTTATGAATTGAGAAGAAAATGATTATTGATTATTACATATATCACTAATTTAATTAAATGACCTCTCAAATGGTGGTTATGTCGTATCAAGTGTAAGTGTTCATTAAAGTAATCTAATCTAAATTTCAAGGATCAGAGGAAAACATAATTATCTTCTCGAACTAGATGAATTCAGAATTAATTTACGTACATATTCCTTTCAAAGCCCTTTTAGGCTCTGAAAGTGTACACTGTGGTAAGCTTGTCAAAGGGAGCTCTGTGTGATTACGTTGATGTTTCCACCAAGTTACTCCCTACACACCATTATTAACTAGCAGTCCCTTGTGAAGGAATAAATGTACTTTAATTTTAAACTCGTGTAATTGGGTATTTAACTATTTAGTTTCAAAGCAACTTCTCTTAAACATTTATGGTTGTAACTTCAATAAAGAACGGATTTTTAAAGCTATGTGCAGAAATGAGACCTTGAGAAATAAACTTCTTTGTTCATTAGCAAATTTAAACATTGAACATTGTTAACATTGGATTCTTTACTTTGAATTTTTGAATTTAGTAATTTAATTCAAATTGAGCGAGTTAAAAAAGCCTCATTAAACTAAATTTAATAAGACACAATATATCAATT
>CAJFCP010000077.1:1248784-1467796 GCA_904066005.1 Synergus itoensis
TCTGGAAAGATAATGATTTTTGTTTTAAAGTATTAAACGAATTTATATCTAGAAATGTTGTACGAAGGAAAACATTTTCTTTCAAATAAAGAAAAAGCAAAGAAAAAAATTTCGGTCTTCCCCCCTATCGTAAATCCATACATTACACTTATTTGAAAACCTTTAAAACTTCTATGAGAAAAAAAACTGTATGAAATACCAGGGTCACGACCTGAATACTATAGTTTGAGTAATTTTATTATTGTGAATCTTCCTAGTTTCATTAAAGGATGTAATTATTAAGGAAAATGAATTAATTTTTTATTAAAAATAGCATCACTATGGCCACTATAGGTGGAGGCAAATAGTATAAAAAGCACTGAGAGTGCAAATAAATTATATTGTGCAAAGATATATACGGGGCAGGTCAGTTGATCGATTGGAAGGCATCTGGTGGATAAAATGAATGGATATGATCAAAAGGAGCGATCGCTTTGTGATATTTTTAGATCACAATATTATTTTATTTCTGATCATCCCTAATTACGTATACATCGAGTACTTTTCTGAGTTACTGATAGTTTGTTGCGATAATTTGTCTGAACAATATCGTTCGTAACTACTGTGTTATTCAAACCTATCATTATCTAATTATTCTGCAACACGATACCTGCACGTAATTTGTTAATTATATTTGAATTACACTCCATAAAAGGGGATTTAATATTTATTTCGATCCCATTTGGGATCTTAGTAATTATAACTAATTATATTTGCGTAATTATTAAATTGTAAATTCAAGTATATTTATGTATTATAATAATTTTTACGTTTTATTAGTGTAGGTCATTGAAATGATTAAACTTTTTCATTTTTAACAGATAGATCTGAAAGGAAATATTCAGCATCTGAACAAACGAAGCACTCTCTGAATAATGCAACATATATCTTTATGATTGATCGTAAAATTTTCGATACTGTAAAAGTCATTTTAAAATGCTATGTTGTTGAATTATTGATGAATCTAAAGACTTATTTGAAAAAATATAGAATAGGAAAAAGTACAATAAGAAAGTGAAAGTATAATGTGATTTTCTTAAAAAGTCACTGAATAATATAGAATGCATTATTTTCCACTCTAAAGTACTAATTAAATAAGTTTGCCTCTCATAATTATTCTATTCAGATTCAAAGTTTTGTTGATAAAATGATGACTTTGTTTAAAAGGTCATGAGATTTATTTAATACCTCTTCGTAATTTAATTTTCCTCGCCACAGCCGTCATAAATTTCAGCTGGCATCGGTTGGAGACGCATGAAAATCTAATAAAGCCAGGCAATGCAATTAATAAAGGCGACGTCGTTCGAAGGATGGAAGTGTGATAATCGAATCGTGGTGAGCGCTATTTCTACCTTTATCTCATCTCCGCCGCAGGGTTCTATGACTCGAATTTAAAATCAAAGAATCAGATATGGGATGAGGGCGCGGGTAATGATTGTGTGCTGAAGATCGGAAAATCAGAAAATTTGCAGTCATCGACTTTAGCCAACAATAAAATGAGGGATGGTGAGGCTAGCCCCAACCTCACATCCTCACTGAAGTATACTACATCCACTCCTACTCTACCCCAATGATACTTCACAGGTGTATTCTTAGGTTTCGAAAACTCAAGTAGACTCACTTAAGATGTGGATCGATCGCGTGATCTCTTGTACCCAATGTGAAGTCTTCATCTCAGAAACGAACGATGCACTCTGTTTCTCTCTCACAATATATTCTAATACCTAATTTCAAATTTTACCACACAGGAAAATGTTCAAATTTTCAAAATCACAAAATCTCTTTCCGATTCGTTGCAAAAAGTCGACAACTTTTCTGTCGCTGACCGAATTCAATATATATATATATATAAATCGTTCCGACAGGTTATTTTTCGATAAAATAAGTAGAGAAAGAAAAAGAGACCCGAGTTTCGCTGTTTCGATACAGAAAAAACTTTATCTCGATTTTATGAACCAATAGACAAGAACAAATTGTTACAGAAAATTTTTGTAGAATCATAGAAAAGAAACCAGAGTGCTTAGATTTTATTAAAAACTGCAAAGATTTTGATAATATTACTAGTAAACCTTGAAAAATGTATATTGGGAAAAAATACATTTTATCTCATATTGGTTCAATAAACGCAACTCTATAAGGAAAAAAAAATTATAGCAATTTTCATATATGTATAATATATCTCCAGTAACCTTTCAAATGCTCATAAAATCGTGGTCTCTTTTTTCCTATCGAAAAATAATAAAATATTTCAGTACGAGGCGATTTTGCGATATGTCGGGGACCCGCTTGTATGATTTTATACGGCTTTAGTTGTCTACGGTTCGCAAAAGCAGAGTGTATTTTTTGTTCAATAATTCGATCCTACTAATAACTATGATCAGAATATACGCAAAAGCCAATTTCAAAATAATATGACTTTTAAATCGATTTATAATTTTTTTTTTCAGAGAATTCTAGACAATTCCAAATCAAAGGATTTTAAAATGATTTAAGGGATTTCAGAAGTATGAAAAATAATTCAGAATTTTTAATTTTTAATTCATACAGCCTCATATATTTATGTATTTAATCTATAGAAATTAATTAAATTTCCATCGATGCTATTATAAATAATAATTCCCTTTCAATTTGAATGACACGCCTTCATTTGTTTATAAATTTTCGAACATCATAGACGGAATTGTTTTATAAATTTAGCTCCTTCCTGTGAGCTAATTTTGGCGTTCAATTAACTGTGTGCAATTGGTGAAAGCTATCGTTAATTAATCGGAGAATAATCAATTACCTTCTTTCATAAAAAGAATCACCTTAAAATTCTTTTCGGCTGATAAATATAAACCAAGAAAATCTACAATCTACTGGTTTAAACAATGTTTTAGTTCCGGTTTTTATTTAATTATTTTTTGGACGTAGGTTGAAGAAATATTTTCCTGAAAATAATCAGATAGTTATCGATTGTTGAATTGGCTTCTTGATTTTATGAAAGGTAATCATAAAAGTACAACAAACTCTGTTATGAACTAAAGCTATTGCAGCTAATGAGTTTAGTCTTTGCAAATTTTTTCTTCTAAGTTTGATGAAACATGTCGAGGACACAGGTCATCGTTCCAGAGTATGAAAACACTCAGGATTTTTCTACTACTAGATTCTAAGTTGATCAAACTTTTTCTACTCAACGTTGCGAATTCCCAACGCAGCAGTTAGACTGTCGTACTTATACTTTCTTTCAAGAACTTCTTCCTTTCTAATACAGACTCTCTGGAATCTAATTACACTTGTTTGTACTCTGTATCTCATAAAAAACAGTCTCTTTTTATTATCTTTCTAAAGCTTTCAACACACAGCTCTATTATTTAACACACAAGCTTTTTGAGAACAAACTCTAAAAACTGCTGAGCACATATGTGCCAAGCTCAAAATTGCCATTCAGTATTTACCAATTAGATCGTTACTTACGGAACTTTCAGAATTTCCACTCCAACTACATCCTCCATCGATTAAACGCCACGAAAGTTCGCCACCCGCACGTTTTAGACTAATGGAAGTTTGCTAGTAGATTATATGGGGAATTTGAGCACTCAAGCAAATAAAAAATCTAATATTCTCGAAAAACAATTGGTGATTGCATCAACAAGTCAAGCATAGTGACGTGAAAAAAAATGTTTAGGGATTAAAAATATTGTGATGAAAGAGAAGGATCAATGTTAGAGAGATGATAGATTTGTAATCTCCCGCGCTATAAAAATTTGACTAGAAACAGGTTTTGAGGAAATCAATAAATGGCAATAGACTCTGGAGTCTAGAATGCTACCGGTGTCGACGATCTGGCTGTATCCTGTCGGCGAGGATTCGTTGACTAGGTTACAGACTGGTTAAATGAGACGAGATAAGCGAATACTGACCGCAGACGACGTGGAAGGAAGTCCTCCTCCTCCTCCGCCTCCTGGGGGATGTTTCAAACTCGCGAGGCTCGTTTCACCGAACTCGCTTGGAATAATTTCGTTATAAAGTGCCGAAGGAACGACGAAGGAGCGACTGCCCTACGGACAACTCCGAGAGGCTGTTGTCATTTCTGCGCAAGTCCCAGCTACCCTCGCTCATTCTAGCTGTTCTGGCTCCACTTCGTCCTCCGGACTACCCTCTCTCTCCTTTCCTGCGCTTTTGACTATCCTCTTCGTCCTCAAACCCCCAAGAGCAATTCCGTGTCAAGAGATCATGTCAATTTCATTGACAGATATTTTGACTTAAGTGGTAATATGTGTCATTGTCACAAAGTTTAATTTTTGATGTTTCTAATACTATATATTTAATTTTAAGCTTTAAATAGGATTTTTTTGCAATTTCTTATACACTTCTTTCAATGTTATCTATTCCATAAATATATTGTCCACCGAACCTCAAAAGCACTATTAACATAATTATGGTCGCTTATTAGCAACCTTGAGTCATCAAAATAGACCGAGTGTCATGTTTTATGTGCAATCTTACATTTTAATATAGTATATTTGTAACTATTATGTTATATATTAAACCGTACAAATTTCTGCATAATTATTTTTAATCATTAATTTTAAATATTATCATGTTCCGTCAACATTTTAATTAGGTCATTGCCAAAAAGTCGTCGAAATAACTGAATAAGCTTTCGATGGTCATTTATCAAGAACTGGCTATTAATTACGATCATAATCCATATGCAAGAGATTCTGCCAAATATTCGCTGTCGATAGTAATATTATCCTTATTTACGACTATAGCTATAATCGTGAGATACCAGCAAAGTAGTACATATACATACGTACATAAATAAATATTTTTATGTGCATTAAGTGTTGAACTTCATGAAGGAAATAATTTTTCAAAGATATTTTTTTTAGGTAGTACAAGTTTTCAAATTTTAATGGAATGTTATTATGCATTCTCACTTTTAAGGGATTTTCAAGTGCATGAAGTATTCTTTACATAGAAAATCATTATCAATTTGTCACGATTCGAGATACATATTTTAAACCTTGGCAGATTAAATTATTTAGAATGTAAAAAAGTTCGAAAATTAAAAGTGGTCAAAAGAAACATATTTAATTTATTTATATTCACTCTTTTCGACATGGAATCACTCCCGCAATTTCCTCCGAGGTTACATCGACGAATTCCATAGAGAGGGACGAATCTTTCGCGCCTCTGCTCGTCGCGTGACGTCTGCGCACCTTGAAAAGGACTAAGGATCAGGGTGTTAAAACCGCTGAATCGCTTGATTTTCAAATTAATTTCTGAGCTTAAGATTCCAGAGATCCTCTACGTGAGATAATATCTTCTCAGGTAGACTATCATGGAAAACAGAGCATCAGTAAAGTGTAAGCGACTCGGGATCATGCTCATAATAAGGAAACAGACTGTTTTGTTAGTCTTGCGGTTCTTTCCCGGCGACGAGGGACCACTTCGAAAGGAATAGGAAGCCGAAGGTTCTCCTGATTGGCTACACACGCGTATACATGCGCCTCTATCGATTTTCAAAGCTAGCATCTCTTCTAAACCTGGCCTCAACGAGAATTTCGCCTTTGCCGTATTTCTCCAAGCTTCTTTTGTACACGAAACACGAAAAGATTCAGACTCCGAGCTTTTTTCAAAAGAAGAAAAAGGATTCTGATTTAGGACGGTGTTTGCGACTTTTTTTCTGAAGAAACTAGATCATTATGTGTGCCTGGCGCTCACCTTTATCGATTTTTCTTAACTTTTCTTTGAGAGAGAACTCCTTAGATTTGCTGTATTTTTTATTCATATTCAAATCCATAATATATATTTCCTTCGCGTACTAAAGGGAATGTTTGGCAAAATTCCACGGCAGGCCAATAATGTATCTGGCCCAAATCTGGCTTTGTCCAGCTAAAAAGATCGAATTTTTAATTGTCGATCAACATTTTTTTGTGAAAAAATTAAATATCACTTTGTTTGGCTAACTAGCCCGTCTAGCCGTTGAATCTACAAAAACGCCACTCCAGTAATGGAGGTTTGCTTCTGTAAAGGAAACAAACAAGAAATTTATTGAAACTTCAAAAGAAGAGTGACGTTTATGGTTATATTTTTATCGAATACTTTATATTTTATGACATAGTTGACTTTCAAACAGTGAATAAAAGGTACAATATAACGGAAAACTAGCTTTAAAAATATTATATTTTATTGACTGCATGTTGACTCATTGCAATAAAATTTTATCTTATTTTTATTTTGTGTAGAACATTGCGATTATAATTTGATAAAAATATTTTGAGAATATTTGCGTGAGTTCTCACGTGTATTTCAAAGAATTTATGTGCATCTACAACTGTGAGCCTCTCAGTAAGGATTTGTGAATCCAGGATGAATTTCCAACAAGGATCTGATCCATTACATATGTAGCAAATATCCGGATTTGCTGAAAACATGAACTCTTGAAGAATATCAAAATATAATATGTTTATTCTCACAAAAATAATACTTATCTTGTTATTATTTCCACTTATCAAATGATTGATTTTATATTAGAACATTGTAAATTCTATATTCTCAGAGATTTCAGCGCAACCCGTTTTCTATACAGAGATTAATTTCACATGAAAAGCAAGAAACGTTCGCAAAACCAATTTAAATCGATTGCAAATTTTATCTAAACCATTTGAATACTTATTGTGAATATTCACTGTAGTGGAAAAAAATGTTTGCAGAGTGAGTCGAAGAATTTGAGGACTCAGTCGAGCGAACCTTGCACTAAGGATATAGGTGTGATCATTAATTTTTCTAACATTTTTTCCGACAGGCTGCTTTTGAAAGAGATAAATTGGATTAAAAATATATTCAAGATATTTTTAGGCTATTATACAAATATATTGAAATCGTTTAAAATATTTCATATTTTAACATCTCTAGTAGCTTTTTCCGTGCAAAATGAATGGATAAGTTAGATTTAGAATTCACAATCAGAATTTTAAATCAACCAGATACTTTTAGATCTTCATTTCAAACATAATATCAATCCCAGAGCGTTATGAAGAACCGAAGTTTGAAATTGAGGATATTATTTGGTCTAATGAACTCAGCAGCTTAAGCGAACGCACGTACCTGCTCAATGCACACCAGAGATAGAAATATGTAGGATAGGAACCTAACCCCCAGTTATATCGAGAGATATCACGCGAACGTGAGTCTATGGCCGCCACCCTTTACTAAATTAGAAAGGAGAACATATATTTTATGAAAAAAAAAAAAAATTAATTTTTTTGGAAGTAGGTAATGAAATAAGACTGGTTATTAAAGATTGAAACATCTCAAGAAAAAAAGAAGAGTCTATGAGGCTGTATCTCATGATGGAGATTAAAGTACGATTATATTTTAAATGCATGGACAGAAAACATTTCAAATGTATTATAAAAAGAACCATCTGCTTCTGGATAAATAAATTTAGATTCCGCCTTTCGGCAGTTTCTAAATAAATTCGAAGGTATTTGGTCTCGTATTGGAATTTGAAATAATTTATGAGATCTCGTATGTAAGATATCGATTTAGATGTTCACTATATTTGAGATTTACATAGAGAGAATTGTTTATTTATATTCAGTTGATTCTAAAAAGTTGGCGTATAGATTGACTAAAAATATTTAAGTGTATAAGTCTTCGTTCTTGGTTAAAATTTAATTTTACATCATTTAAGAGTCAGTATGTTTTTGTACTTGTGTAAAAAGGAATGAAGAAAATATTGAATGTTTGTGTTTTTTTTTCACTTCTCTGCCAATAACATAAAGCCTTTGATATCTTTCTTCTCAAGATTAACATGATTTCTCAATAGTTTATATCGATAGAAAAGGAAACCGGATGTAACATACCTGTCCTTCTCTATGGTCGAAATTGAGTAACTCGTTTCTAAACAATAGCAAAAGCCACTAATTGCTTTCCTGTTTGAAACGAAACCAGTCATAAATATTGAACGGCACGTATCTAGTGAGGATGAAACTTGAGAATTAGTTGTCGAACAATTTCGCTCCATTCATTATAGTCTTGAAATAGAAATACTTAAATAGTAAGAAGCCGCTTCCGTAAATTGATACTCGACAATGAGAAAAGTTCAACCACTTGGAAAATAAAATTTGAAGTTGTTAAGGATTTTCCTATAATCAATACCTTCAATTCCACTTTAATAAACCTTTAAAAACTTAAAAACTTTTTCCTATTTTTACATTCAGCGTCTTGAAAATTAATCATTGGAGGGAAATAAAAGTTGTAATTTTTTAAATATGAAATGAGAATAATAATATTTATGGTCCACCCTCGGCTGATGCACTGCAAGTATTTTCTCTTGGCATATATATATATATATATATATATTATCCAACTTTCAATGGTTGGGTCTAAAGTGACTTGCGTTAGTTTGGGCTTGACTTTGAAGGTTCTGATTACTTCGTCGAGCATCTAATTCCGAATGTAAGCAAATGAAACACACTTCAGTAACGTAAAAATATGCATTCCAAGAGAAATCTAATTATTGAATGGAAAAAAGTAACACTAATAAGTGTAAATTCAACTAATTATAATGAAAATTCATTGGCAATCTTTCTACATTAATCGTCCCTGGCTGACACTCGCAGGTAACCATTCATTGATTATTTTACGTAATGTTGTTGATATGATAAAACCGGTTTAATGAATACCATTTAGATATGTTTTTTTTCCAAATTTTTGTCATCAAACCAAAATATTTGTGTATTATTTTTTCTCAAATATTTTTTCTAAGACTTATTTACCATGTCACTGAGAAGAATAATTAAGTAGGAGAATTTGTGAATAATTGGGTTACACTTTAACAATGAGGTTAACGACATACATACATATCTAATATGGCTTCTGAGAGCTTTATTATATACATATCTTTAAGAACATAACAATTCATTCCATAGTCGGAGTATTTTGTATCTTGTCATATCATTTTCTTATTCTTCTTTTTACTTCTATGTGGCTTCACTGTCGTTGTAGATTCAGGATGAAACACATTTTGAATTGTAGAATTGCCTGTCTCTTTCACAAATTCAACACCTATTTCAACTTTCTTTCCAAATGTATCTAAGACATCTCTGTAAACTCGACGTTCAGAATAAGAAACGAATGTTAAGCTCAATATTATTAATAAAGAAGCGAAGAGGACTTTATCATAACTGAGAGTCTTCATCCTTTATTCAGTTATAAAGTTCCTAAATTTTTCCTCGATATTCAACAATCGAGTTCAGAAGAGTTCAAGTGCCTGAATAAGAATCTGTAAAGAAGTAGATAAAGTACAATTTATAGTTAGATAGGTGGTATACATGAATAAGTAATCAGAAAATAGAGATAAAATTGTCACATATAACAGGTCGTTATTCCATTAAATTATTGAGTATTTCATACGGAGATGGAGATAATCTAATTTTGGATATTCAGCTTGTGGAAACCTTTAAAAGATAAGAAACTTTGTATAGTTTAAAAAAAATTGTCTCTCTTTTTATTGGAATTGTTATAATTTCAGTTAAAAATTTAATAACAAAATTCATCTAGCTTGGACTTGCCGATATTGGCCGATATTGGTCGAATAGAAAAACAGTAATAAAGCTTTATATTACCTATTGCCAATTTCTACAGTGAATATACTGGCGTACTCTCTCTTCAAAGAGAGGAAACTAAGAGTACTCTGATCTGTCTGAATCCTATCGCTCTCGCGGGTCAAAAGTACTCTGTTATCAGTTTAGAGAGCCGGGATCAGGAGATCTTCTAAAACGAGAGGTATTCTCGCCTTACCTCAGTGATGACGACAGGGATGTGTAAACCAGGTCGTTGCCTAGGGCAATGTCCTAAGACTACAGGGGGTTCAGGGTAGATAATTGGATCGTTCATGAGAACGAGCATATTTACATAGTTTGTCTTTTTCTAGAATATAATTTTGATGAAAATATTCGCCTTTGCAAGTTCCAAAAGATTCCTGCTTTCCATTATAGTTAATAATGTACACATTATTAAATTAAATAAAATCTACTCTAAAAAAATATCCAGCGTAGCTTTATTAATTAATTTACGAGAAGTGAATACAAAGCTTTTGTTTTCCCTATTTTTATTTTCTTTTTTATGAATACGAACAACAAGTGCTTGATAAGTATAATGAAAAATACGTTTCGTGGCTCTTAAGTGTCAATCTTAATCCCGAATATATATTATATTATACTGCATATTTAAATTTCATAGATTTATAAAACTTTGTAAAGAGCTTACAAGTTAGTCTCCAACTTCCTGCCTGCCCTGGGGAGAGTTCATCGATTTTTCGCACATTTAGAGACATTATTTACATAAAGTCTTTCCATCTTCTACAAATCTACACAGACTTCATATTTAAGAAGGAATTATGATTAATGAAACTAGGAGGTTGTAATTAACTGTAAAATAATAAATCAAATTAGTAATAGAAATCAGTAAAACACAATTAGTAAGATAATTAATTGTAATTATTCGCGTATCATTTATGGTATGATTTTCAAATTTAAAAGAAGATATTGAGATATAATTCAATTAGGCGTATTTTTTGAACCTGATAATAGGTGCTAATTGTTTTTTTTTTAAAGTATCTCGCTAAGTATATGATAGTAGCATCATTTGCAGTTTTATGGTCGTGAAGTCCTTCCAGCCTTATCTTCAGCCAAGCAGAGGGCGGTTATACTGCTGCCACATTTTATCTCGTTCGTAAAGGTAAAGATTTAACTTGGCCATCGTAAAAGGATAAACACTATCTAGATTTATCACGAGCTTAAAAAAAGGATTAATATGGAACTCTTTATATGGGAAGTTACTTGTGACAAGATTTTAAATTCTAGATTTGATGAAAAACATTAAACAACTTATTGCTTATAGTGAAAGACAATTTTAAACAATATTAATTTCGTAGAAAGAAAATAAACAATGTAAAAAATTCAATAAAGTAAGTTTTCATAAAAGAGTATTTTTACAAAGAAATACCGTTTTTATTAAGTCCACAATATCTGTAACAATAAACGTCGCAGCTTCAACGGAATAATCTGAATTCATTAAAAATGTAGTCAACATTATGTCAAAGTACAATTTTTCTGAAAATTAGTTTACAGAAATGCAAAAAATTTTCATCAAAAGTGACAAAGCTACGTAAAATAAAAAAAAAAAATAATAACTGTTAATAAAGTGTTCTCGTTACGAAAGTCTAGATTATACGTAAGTAGGATTTCACGGAAAAAGTATAGTTGTAAAAATATGGTAGGAAATTAAATTCTCGTGGCATAAATTTGATATTAACATTTCTTTATATGCAATATTTATACAAGGAAAGCTGGAAAAATCTATTCTTGGAATCTAATTTAATAGAAAAGATTTCTATAAACACCTTTGAACAAAGAGATACTTTGAGGTATGCAGAATATACAAAGCTTTTACACTTTTTTATCACCTTTAGTTATTAAAAATTATCTTGACTGACAAAAAAAATTCTTGAGGTAAAATTATTTTCCTCTTTTCCAATCTTCTTAAAGAGAATTTATTCAAGAAACAAATCTTCTTACAATAACAAGAATACTCTTTCAGAATATAAAAATCCTCTTGCGGAGTTTAAAACAAAAATATGAATGTTTTTATTAGTTATATTTAAATGCATAAAACCTTATGTAAATCCAGCAAAATTTGACCATTTTTCTGTCAAAGTTATGATAAATCATTGACGAGTATTCTATATAATCTCTTACAACTATTTTTACTTTTGTTCAAAGTAAAAGAGAAAATTTGTATTCCTATGAGGTAAGATAGTTTTCTGATCAAGTTTGAAAGTTATCGAATTCACAAAAATGAACTTTTAATCTCTTGGGACCAAAGACAATGTATACAAGACAAATTTTTTATGAGGGAACTTGAAAACTCTTTTCGCTGCAGATTGGAATTTCGAAATTATGAGTAACTCATGACAAGAAATCCAAGTACATAAATTAAAAATATTTCTTCAATACATTTATTATCTTTTGTATTATTAATAAAATGATGAATTACATTTAAAAATTATTCCTTTAATACATTCCAAAATGAAATGATAGAAATATTTACACGTTTTTAGACTTGTACTGAAAGTGAATAACTAATTATGACGATGAAAATTTAACTTAAATTCCTACACTTATTTTATATACATCTTAATTTTTAATTTATACACTTATAATGTGCTTTTAAATTAAATTTAACATCCAAATTAAAAGTTATAAAGAATTTAATCAAGTTTTATGTTAAATAATGAATGTATTTAAAAGTTGCGTAAGAAATTTTCAGTCTTTATACACTTCTCTTTCTTATAGTTATAGTGTAAATTATAGCGCGAATTAATTTAATCTCTCAATCTGAAAGAATAATTCTATTGATTCTTACTAATTCAAATTGAAAGAATACACGATTAATTACACTATTTATGGTGAATACAAATATTATATGAGTAGAGATACATTTTATCACTATTATAGTTTGAAGTCATTAATATCTTTTAAAAAAGAGATTCCACTTTTAATAAATGCACTTTCTATCATTCGGTCCAATATCTATTTTAGAAATGCGAAATACTCCAAATCGTAGTTTGTCATGATAACCTGCAACACACAATTCAATATTTTTGAAATGTAAAAATAATCGATTAAGTAATTTTTTAAATTAAGATGACATTTAATCTTATAATAGTCATCAATTTTTATTACATATATATTATATAATATGGTATAAAGTATCAAGTTTAAATGTTCAATCAAATTTTAATAATACTAAATTATTAAATTATTAAATGTATTTCTATATTACAAATATGTAATGAAAATTGTATTGAAGTTGAGAGTATTTTTATACGACCTGAAACATATCGAATTACCCAGAGGATTTCCGCCGAATATTTGATATTTATAGTTGAGAAATATTATACCTAGCGGATATTTTTATCAAATATATTCAAATATATTCATATTCTTTTCGATAACTTTGGAAAATTTGTTCAGAGTATATATATTAGGTACTAAAGTAAAAGTGCAGAAAAGTGAAAAATTTGGTATAGTTTTTTTTCTCTTTTTCTGAAGAATAAAAATCTAGTTTAATTTTGATAACTTGAATTTCCAGCTGACAAAGATTAGTTGTATGATTCTGTAAATACAAAGATTTTCAACAATGCTTTTATCGCACCTGACTTCTAGCTCTCTAGTTTTGAAGAAAACATCGAAATCCTTTCTGAAATCCCTACAAAATCCCTGTCGATACACATCTTTCCATTCCATCCTCTCAAGCTTGGTCCATAAGGCGGCGAAGTCGGTCAGATTTGAAAAGCTTTTCCGATGGAATCGAGAGAGACAGATTTGAAGAAACAAGGCGAGTGAGAGAGAGAGAGAGGGGGGGGGGGGAGATGTCTATTCAATCCCCAATATCTGGAACATAAATCAACTTGTACGTAATAGGATAATCCTTCGTATTGCACGATCGATGCATCGCCTTCGACGCACCAGATTTAAAGGGTGAACATGTTCCATCGGAAGTGCGAACGCTGCTGTGCAGACAGGAATGATAATGCAACTGAAATTTACGGACCATCCGAAACCGAGAACAGCGAGGGGTCCCGTCAAATTGTGTTAGAGATCAAATTCCATTACCACCAATCAACATCCATTACCAAGGTCTATCTCAGGCATGTAATTGAAGACGATAATTATCAAACGGCAATTAAGATGACGTGAAAAGCCCGGAAGGGATCTCTTAAAGTATTGTGTAACAGGACTTCCTATGTGAATGAGGAATCTGAAGATTATTCCAATTGACATCTATAAGTAAAACGAATAAAATCAACCTCTCAGCCAATTTCAAAACAAAAACAATTTCAAATTCGGCACATTTCAACATGTCACCATTAAATTAAAAATAAAAAAATGGCATTTGTTGCTTTTGTAAAAAATCGTTCGAATATCAAGAGAATGAGATATGAGTGTAGATCCACTGGGTGTCATATACATAAATAATACTTGGTCAAATGTTTCAAACATACGAGATACAGAAATCCCTATTGGTCAACTTTTTTATTGCACTTCGGCACGAAAAATTTCCTTCGGCATGGGAATTTCTGTACGTAGTTCCTCATGCATGATGGTTTTTGTCGTAAATTGCGCTTAGCGCAAACAAAGAGCAACAGAAAATATTTCATTGTTGAATTGAGCTAACATATCTTCTTTTCAGAGTCGATTAAATCCTTTCTACGCAGAATCAAGCTATTAAAACTTTTCTCCCATACATGAAGGATCCATCCCGACCTACAATTTAAGACTGTGAAAATTGATTCCGAAAGAAAAACACAAGGAAAGTGGCCGTTAACAATTAATTATCAAGTGAAACGTGACGATGTTGTTTGGTGGATGTCTCAAGGAATGTTCCCAATAATCAGTTGCCAGTACTATCACTACGCTGTAGGCTAACACGTGCCACTTTTGTCCCACTCTCACGAGCATGTGCCTCGACCCAAATAGCATTGCCTACGGGTACACAAGGGATGCAATGCCCAGGGAATCGGCCAATTTAGGGGCTCATCAATTATTTCCTCCAACCCCATTTTCAACCACAAATGCAAATACCGAATCAACTTCCCGAGTTTTGTAGAAAATGTGGCTCTTCCTAGATTTAATCATACCTGCGGCTGCACAGCCGTTGATTTAGTTCTTTATACCGACCTTAGGTCATGGACGACCTTCCACCCCACTTCTACCTCAAACCCAGTCATCTCAGTATTTCATCTCGTATGCGAAATTGTTATTTACTTTTAATTTTGCTGTGTATCTGCTACCAGTCGTACCGTTTCAGAGGAAAATATTGTTTTATATTTCAAAAGGACGATATGATGTCAAGTATTTAACTCAGCAGTCTCAGGACAGATAAGAAATAAATTTAAGGGCGCGTAGGAATTACCATAGGAGCAAATTTAGTTTCACTCACTTTATGTTTGTAATAATAAATATTAGTCGCGCGCTAATGATACTTTTAATTTAAATGTAAAAAGCAGAGTAATCTGTAATTTTATAAATATGTAGATAATTAACAAGCATGTAGTTTGCTATTATAATATGATGTGCCAAAAGTTTTGAACGTTCAAATTAATGAAATACTTTTTCCCAATTCTATTCTATTCAGAAATATTGATCCACCTAAAAATAAAAAATGCATAGTAAGTTTCTTGCATATAGAATTATTCTCAACTTCAATCACATATAATATTTATTAAAAATTTTAATTATTTAAATTTTAAAAACTGGTAACGTGTATCATCAAATAATTAACCACATATTTCTTTAAAGTGTGATATTTTATAAACTACTGATATACATATTTATAGATAGCTAATACAGATATTATATTAAACCGGTGGAATATATGAAAAAACCAAATAACTTCTGTCTCATTTTGTAATATAAGCTAGAATTATAGAAATTAATATTAAATCCGTGCCTTTTTAAAGAATGTTATCATGTATCCGGTACTAATTTTATTTCTGAAACTTTATAAACATTATTTCGAGCGATGTCATATTAACATAGATAGTATATTGAAGCAAATATAATTGACGATAAAAACCACTCTTATCTTAAATTCGAATTAAACTCAGTCATTTGAATATTTTCATTGTAAATGGGTATTCTGAGCAATTATAATATTATGCAGAGAAACAAACTTCATATTTTGAGAGATGTAATATAATTAGACGTGAAAACTGAATTAATGAGCTTACCTAGATTACCATTCTGCAGCGGTTTCCCATCCTGACTAAATCAGGCGGACAGCGTATTGGTACATTGATGATAGATCCAGCTTCAATTCTATTGTCAAAAAGGATAAACTGTTTATTTTCTCCCTGTTCGCCTTCTGCCAGTGAGCACGACGATGAAAAAACAATGAGCAGCATCGTCGCAACGATGATAAGGACACGTTGTCTCATGCTGAGTGCAGTTAAAGCACCAATAGCACTGACATGACTGACATATTACGTCGAGACTCAGACAACTGATTTCCAAGCTCAGCTCCACGTATCACTGTAATTTCAGAGCCGGATTAAGAATCAAAGAGACCCGAGGTTAATAAAAAAATGTCATCTCCGCTCTCTGACTTACTCTACACATTCTACGATGTTAGAGCTAGCCAGTTATTTTAAAAAGTTTGGTTCAAGCATTTGAATCAAATATTAGATTAAATTTGTCCACAACAATATTTCTTTTATGCCATCACAATTTCGGGCTAATTATGGGCTAATTTTAGACGATAAAGCCGATTTTTTGGATCTTGTATTTTTCTCAAAAAAAAAAAAAAATTTCGAGTGGGGGTGCTGAGCTTTTTATGTCCTGACCTCCAGTATATAAAAACCTTAAAATTTAAACAAAATTGTTTACAAAATTAATGTCTTCATCAAATTAACGATTATAAAAAAATGCTTTTTCAGATTTGTAATTAGCTTCGTCGATATTCATTAGAAGAAATGAACTCGTATTGACTGTGCCTGCTTTTTTGAACGAGAGTTCGAAGTAATAGCTCTGATTTTCATCAATGAATGAGGGGATCATAAAACGAATGGTATATGAAAAGGTCTATTAGATAAGGCGTGCAGTTCTAGATAATCATCATTTGCACTCATTGGCTTGATACTTAGCACGACTATTTGTAGATGGGATGAAGATAATATTTACTGTGCACTGATTTTAATAATATGTTTTTCTAAACTTTATGTAAAAATTTTACAAAATAAAATTTAGATGAAAATTATCAGTAAATCATAATCAAGAATTCTTTTCATAATAATTTTTAATTGTATTGTAAACTATGCAATTATCTTCATTAAAATGAAGAGTTTAACAATAATTTAATAATTTAATAATACTTTTTTTCGTTATAAAGAATGTATAAATAAATTCTCACTCTCAAAATGTATGAAATGATATTTGTAATATAGGCATTCATACGAGCCAGTTTATATCGCCGGCTTTGCTCGTTCATTCGTCAATCATATTATGGAGACAAAGAACGGGAAATGAAAAAATTAAGTCTACGTTTGTGATGTGACGATGATATTGTCATCGCAAATGTCAAGTGGAGTTTTAAAAGAGGCGATGTGGAATTTACCTTTTTAGGTGAACAATCAATTATTCATATTTTTGTGGCTTAATTTACGAGATGAATTACCTTTTTTGTATTTAGCTTCGTATATAGAAGTTAAAATGCAACATACAACAAAAAAGATGTGTATTTTTGGATCTAAACTGTTGTTCATATTTCAAGATAAATAACAACAAGAAAGATTACAAACGTCTTCTTTTTATTTATATACGCGCGTAAATATTTGACTAAAAAAACTTTTTTTCATTTGGACGACAGAACATGATTGTACATATATTTTTAAAATATATTCAACTTATGAATTGCTTCTTAAGTATATCTTTGCTGGTCAAATTGCTTCATAACAACCAACGTCTGACGCCACGTATCCTGGTTTACATCCAACGTTGATTATCGATATTGGTATTATTTGGGGAGTAAACTTTGCAGTTTCTTCTTTTGTTGTTTTTTCTGTCGATGTTTAATGTTTGTTTGATGTTGTTGTCGATGTTGTTGTCGACGCTCTTGTTTTGTTACCGAATAAATTGCCCATCAATACAGAGTCGATTTTGCTTTTTGTTGTATCACCAATATATCTAATGTCTTTTTTGACTTCATCATAAGTCCTAAAAAGTATTGGTGGTTTACCTTCTTGTGAGTCACAAAAGCAAGAAAAGCTCAAACATATTAGGAAAAAGACAACGATATTTTTGAATCCCATAATATTCATTTGGCAGGGAATATTCCAAAATCAGATTGCGAGGCTGTAAATGAGCAAAATGCAAATAATATTATTCTATTTGGATGGTCTAAACCTACATAAGGTCGAGTTAATCCTTCGATCACAAATTGCTGAATTATGATAATTAAATTCATAATATTAAACCAGTTACCAATATTTACCGTTGGATCAATATCACATTTCGGCAAAGTCCTTTTAGAAAATACATTAATTTAAATTTGAGATATTTTAGTTTCATTCGAATTTAATTTTAAAAAATTAAAAATAGACGATTCAATATTAATATTTAGAAACATTGGAAACTTCACATTTACTTAAACCTAATTCTTTATACTTACATTATAATATTAAATTAATTCCAATTATGCGATAATTATTCACCGCAGTCCAGATCTCTATAAAGAATAAATTTAAATATTTAATTAAAATTTAGATTCATCGCATTTGACAGCTAGGGTGAACAGAAGTCCGACTTTTATAAATACCAAGTGATTGAATGACTTGAGATGATAATAATAATAATTATTATTGCACGTACTTAATTGAAAATTTGCCTGCACTTCCCACGGTGATCTAGCAGTTCGTCAGGTTTACAACGTTTTCCGAACTTGCGCTTAGGCACATTAATTATACTATTGCTGACAACAGGTATTTCATCAGGTTTCGCGAGCTGTGTGATGCTAACATTACCTGTCCCAACCGATGGCCTATTCACTAATAACTTATCGAAGGAGGTGAAAGCATCTTGGAAGGACCAAGCGACTGTGCAGGTGGTAAAAACTAATACCACTACATTAAACATCCTCCACCAATGCATGTTCAAGGCAATACTATACAAAACCAACTAAAATACTAGCAGAGCAGCAAGATTTCGACACAAACCAGTTAATAGCTTTCATCAGAGATGATAACCTTCGTGCTGAGATTGGAGAATCTGTATTTCCCGGATTGTGAAATACTCATTTATCCCCAAGTATAGAGATTCGCCTAGTCTGACGAATATTAATTTTTTTTTCATTTTTATTTACAGAAACATATCAAAAAAGGTGAAAATCAAAGTTTTACAATATTTTAATGCGCAAAAAGCGACAAAAATTCTCAACCCTGTCAAAATTCGAAATATTTTAATATTTGAATCGAGAACGATTCAAATATTCAAAAACCAGATTCTACCACCTCTCGATATGATCTTTTGATTGAGGTGGGTCTAAATTGTCACACTTGTTAATTTTTATGTTGGGGAAAAAAGAATAATAAAGGAGTTTAAAAAAAGTTATAATATAATTACTTTCCATATGATTTAAATCGAAATAAAATTTTCTCCCACCTAGGAAAAAAAATGGGAAGAGGTCAAAACATTGAAAATGGAGGAATAAGTCGCCATCTGCCATTGGTGGCTGAAACCTGTTCATTGCTTTACCACGTTTTACTCTGCTGGATGGTAACTATTCTCAGTAGAAAAACTACTCATTTGATATGTCTTGTCGATCCTGGCATTTCTACTGGAGTTAAAAAGGATATTCTGATGTTCGTATAACAAAGCTTTGCTCGATCACCTTTTACGTGCAGATCATGTAGAAGCCATCAATCAATCACAAGATATCAGTATTCCTATTTCATTAGAATCCTGACAGATGATGCTTCTCGTTGATACTATGCTTTATCGGTGATCATACACTCTCTAAATTCAAGCTCAAATTTATGAGTGACAAGATTTTTTTTATCACTGCACACGTTCCCCACATTTTTCTTTAGATGAGTTACGAGAAAAGTTTAACTATACATCAATAGGGATTGCGTTCTGACCTCCAGAAAGGAAAGAACACAATTTATTTAAAAAATACAATTTGTAAGTGTGTAGTTGCTTCTTCTGAACTTTTGCAAATATTTTTGAACATTTATAAGTTCATCATCTCTTAAATTATTATAGTAAATAATTATTTTCGCTTAAGTAAATTTTTTTCGCGGAAATTGTATGAGTCAGACCATATAGAAATAAATTTCACAACTCATTTAATTATTCTAAAGGCAATTTTGCATTGGACTGAAGTTTCAGACTTTTTTCAAACTCTTAAGTGTCATTAATAAATAAAAAAGTAACCGGTTTTGGTTCTATTTTTAGGACATTATAAACCTTCAAACTAAATCCCAGAGAGTCAATTTTTGATCCAGAAGTGGATCAAAGCAATGCACAATGGAAAAACAATTGACATCTATTGAGTAATATTGTGATTGTAACTTTTCAATTGTTTTTCCATTGTGCAACATTTTTATCCACTTTTGAATCAAAAGACACCTCGAATCCAAACATTTCCTTGAAAAAAGCTATATTAGCGTGTGAATATAACTCGAGTTTGGGTCTTCAAAATTAAGGTAGAGAAAATATGATTACATCGAAGACCACAAAATTCCGCATTGCCGTGCGCAAAGCTTTGGTTATAAATTTAAAAAGTAAATGACTGACGGAGGTCGCCTACCAGGCAATAATAATTCCAGTAGCGGGCAATTGCGTGCGAGAAATTACTTGGCAATGCGAACTGGCACGCAAGCTCGAAGGCGAGCGGCATCAGACATCAGCGAGGTCTTCTCTGCTTCCTTCTTTACTTCTTCTTCTTCTTCTTCTTACTGTTTTTCTTCTTGTTCGTTTTCTAATATTTTTCTTCCTTTCATCGTCACTACATTATTCTTCTCTCTCCTTTTACAGGAGAGCCTCCGCGCCGCGGATCATCATACCGATGATTTAATCTCGGAAGACATCCCGCGGGACATTTTTCGTAGTCCTCGGTGAAGACCTCTTGTCGGTGGCCACATACCACAACCCCGATTACCAAAACTGTCTCTCTCTTCACTGCCTTTCACGGGCATCTGCTCTCGTTCTTCCGCGGTCCGCCGAGTCCATCGTTTCGAAAAGCCAGTCTTGAGGATGAACGGACACGGGTCGGTGAACCAGTTTTAGATGAAATTTGAGCTTGCGCGAGAAACGTCATATATCGCCGACGACCCTTCGATGTGTCATCTTGTGGGCTTTGTTGTAATCGATGTTCCAGACAGACGGTAGCTCTAATAACTTGGGAGTTTGTTTTTTGCAAAAAATTTAATTGGGTAAAAATCATAAGTATGAATTATGAATTATATTCGCATGATTGGGAGCCAAGACTTATGAGTAAAATTCTTTTTCTATGCAGTGTTTGACACTGCATAGAACGTTACGGCTTTATATAGAAGAGATTCTTATTGTTTGTCAAATTTTCAGGTTCTTGATAAAAATTTAATCAGTCTTTTTGAAATTTAAGCTTTGGAAGTTTTTACCATCCACCATTTAATCTCAATTTCACAAGCGCGTGTAGCATTACACAGCATACGATCCCACCAGTAGCCTAATTTTACAACGGTCGTCTCTTTAGGCCTTCAGAAAATAAAGGCAGCAGTAAAAAAACTTCTCGAGGAAATCATCGTGTTATTTTTAATCGAGGAAAACAGGAGGAAATCCGCGAGTCAGAGAATTAATCCTCGCGGATTTTATCGAGAAATTTTAAAATCCTAATCCTAATCCTAAAATCATAATCTAACAAAATAAAATCCTCAAATTTTTTGACAACTATCCATCAACATAGTTTAGATTAAGTTTAAGACTTGAAGTTTAAAATGAATAATGGCTTTAATCTTATTGCTCGATGACCTTCTGCTTTGATAAATGATAGAATGAAATTATCCTAGAGTGTGCTTTCAAGTCAAAAGAAAAGTTCTCGATATATCGATTATAAAACCTATCAAAAGTCATTTAACGCTTCTCACTCTGAATATACTGTAGACTATAGTCACACTTAGGATACCTCGACGAAAGCAATTAGAGCCAAATCTACAGGTATATATTCTATATCCGCAGAACACCGGTAGAGATTGCGGTTTAGAGATCTCGACAGCTAGATCATTATCCATCACGATCGGCGACATTAGTGATTATGGACAGCACACTATAATAACCCGTTCCCAGTTTCCAATATACCGTTTACAACTCCAGAGGGTGAAGTAATGTGCTCAGTGATATCAGGCGTTACCTAGCTGACAGAGAAATTAGAATAAAAGGTCGTTCAACTCCTGTCATATGTCGAGATCAAACGCGCTTTGCAAAATTAGAGGCAAATAAATACACTTTTTGATGCTGATATTGTGAAGTTCATAATGACCTTTATTTGCAAATGGATTCATTTTTCCACTTGACTTCGAAATTCCTTCATTGATCATGAGAGAAATTTGTTTAGTAAAAAGTACGAAAACCTAAGCTTTTGATAATAATAATAATTATGAAAACCGCCAAATAAAACTCTATATTTCTGATTGAAAGTGGTCCAGATACAGATCTGAATTGTAATGTCCATGCAAGGGGCCGAAGGTCTCTGCCCCTCTCTGCCACTTTATTAGTGCCAGGTATTATAATTGAAGAAAGATCAACCTTTGAAAGAGGTATAGAGAGAGGATGGGAAGTATCATAAGGTGAAGGATGGTATCATGCTTATTGAGAGGAAGCAAAAGTGATAGAGGAGGGAGGCAATTCTAATCAACAGCTACCGTACGCCAGTTTACGTGTACTATAGCATCGATATCAGACGATCTAGAAACGGACGATCGTTCCAAAAAGTAATTAAAGAATTAATTAAACGGAGGCTTACTCAGCTAAGTTCAGCCATCGATCAGAGCTAACCATGGCAGGATGGTTGTGCTGACAAAAAACACCGCTACCGAAATCATAGGGTCCATTGTCCAGACCTCGGGCGTTATTTCCAAAATGACGCTCCCGACCGCGCGTTTCTGTAGCGGAATGCAGTTCGCGTGCTTCATCCCTGTCGCTGCAAATTAGAGTAAAAATCATGAAGGAGGATCGTGGCAAATAACTTGCACAGCGGGTGGCTTCGGACGGAACGAGGAGCGAACAATGCTGCATCCACCGCCTCCATCTACTTTGCCCACTCTTCTCAGTTAACAATAAGCAAGTCTGGCCACTGCGCGATACCTAAGCCGCGGCCACACATAAGTTGCAGAGGAAAGTATAAATGTATGTGCCTTGCCAGTAGCGCAACTGTCTTGCGAGATAAGCATTTGCTTCTCTGCGTCGATCGAAGGACATGAATATATATTTTCTATACCTTACCAGCGACTATATATGATTTGCGCTCGATTAATTTCTCGTCTTTGCACTCCTTTTTCTAAAAAGGATTCTCTAAAATTACAATAATTGATAAAATCCCTTAAAATGTCCGAAAATTACAATAAATTTTTTCGAATTCCTTAAAATATCGCGAAGTCTTTTAATATTTCTAAACTTTCAATAAATTTCGTAAAATTCGTATTCTCTCTTTTAAATATGACCTTTTTAACAGCAATTGTTCTCCAATTCGGCACATTCACACTTTAATGTGCTCAATATTTTTGATGGTAACATCACTTTTTTTAGATGGGATGTGTTCATAGAGAAAGCTGTAGAGGACTTTACAGCCTTTTCCTTTTCAAAGGATAGGAATAAAGAAGAGAGGCCTATAGCGGAGCCTTTAATAGTCAAAAAAGGTCAAACTGGTCGATTTTCATATGGGACGATTTAATGACGCGCGTGTACATTGCAAATTGATCTATACTACTTTTTAGTTTTATACTTTTATAGCTAAGGTAAAAAAAAATAAAAAAAAAATACCTCGTCTGATCCTTTATTTAAGCATACTCGGCATCAAAGACGTGTCTGAAATAATTGAAACTATCCCAGTTTTATACGCAAAAAAGTGTCGATTTAGATAACTCGGCATTTTTTGCGTGTTATGAAATCACGATTCTGCTTACTCCCGATTCTACCTCTTCTTATTATATACGCAGCTGCCCCCCCAGGCCCAAGATGTTAACCTGACGCGGCTCGTGAGTATGTTTCGGTGAGGCGAAAGCCCGTCAGCCATTAATAATTGTTCGTAATAATAGGGGGAAAAACAACGACAACGCGTCGGTAACAAGCCTGACTGATTCTCAGCGTTGTGCGGTGTCGATCCCGCGGGGGCCACCCCCGCTGTGTTCCTAATAAACTTCCACTTGCCGATGGGATAATGGGTCCCCGGTGACTCCACAACTCTTCAAGGGGCCTCTTTTCGACCGACGTTTGGCACCAGCTTCTTGCGCTTCATCTCTTTCAAATGTTCTCGCCCACATACTAATAGCGCTATGAATCCACTCCCAATTTTAATACCCTTATATTAATCATGAAACTCATAAACACGTATTATTATAAGAAAATATTGACTATTACTGTCTCAACCTGAATTACACAGAATTTAGTATTTTTATTTGTGTCCATCAGTCGCTCACTAAATGATTTATAGTATCAAATTTTACAAGAATTTTCTTCTTCAAATTAATCAGTAAAAATTATCCAAATACTAGTTTGGAAGTTTGCGTCTTTTATAAGCCAGGTAAATAATTATATTTCTCGAGATCGATTACACAGCAATGCCACACAAAAAAAATATGAAAAGCCCAAAAAGCGAAGATCGCAAAAACCTCAGAGATCGTAGAGATCAACTTAAAAACTTGATATGTTATAAGTACGATGGTCTCCAATCCAAGTTCAACCTAACTAAGCTCTACTTAACTTCAGTGATCGAACGAGAAACCTTAAACGCCATAAGTCCAAGCGGACATGTATAATAAACATAATAGAAGCATATATATATATCCAATATTAAATAAAAATAATATATATTTAATTTCTAGTAGCTTTAAATAAATATTAGTAAATTGAAATTTTTTTTGATTAATTTTTTTAAGCTTAGGTTTTTAGCTTGCCACATTTTCTATGACTAGCAGGCTCTATTTTCAAATAATTTCGACCATCTGGAAATATTATTGGCATTTTTTGACAGAAATTTGAAAGGAATAACAGACAATACATCAGTTTAATAGAAAAATACCTATTTTTTGAAAACAAAAGAAAACAAATGTTCCTCTGCTTCTACGTTTGAAAGGTGTCTGAAATATTTGCCTTAACTTTACTTAAAATCGAACATATTTAAGCGGATTTAATTTTTTGCAAGTGAGTGACTCATTAAATTTTGAAATGTAACAGTTACTTTTTAAGAAAATAAATAAATGGTTCCAGCATGAATCATCATCAAATTTCGATGAGCTTCACTTGGTATTATATCGCTACTGAAAAGATCTCTTTGTTTTTTTTTATAACGAGTACACTAATTGGTTTCCGTTATTTTCTGCGTTTAAAGAAAATAAAAACGTTGCATGTTTCTATCTAATAATTAGATCAATATCGATTTCTCCAACGCTCACGCTACTGATCACGAAACACCTTCAATGGTTGTCGATTGTACCTCGAGCTCTTTTCCTTCGCCTGAGATGATTTGACAGGATGATTAAGGATAATTGGGAATCGCTCGCTCATTTTGTCGACGTTGCTTTCTCATGAAACGCATGCTCAGCCGTGAACATTATCCCGAGTAACATGAATCGCTGATTTTTTTTACTTTCTTTTCTATAAGTAAGTTTAAACTCTTGAAAAAATCCAGAACATCCTGTTTCCGTTCAAAAAACTTGTTTTACATTCTCATCAGAGAATGTATTTATTCTGTAAATTTTTAACTGTTTTAAAGTTTTTACTGTTAAAATATTATAAAAATATGAATAATCTATTTCAAAATTCCATGTAGAAATTTCCAAACCTGGCCCAGGTCAGGAATGAATAACACGGTTCGATTGGGACCAGAGTTTCCCGATTTGGACCCGGCCAGGGCCACAGTAAAATTTCTACACAAAATATGATAATATCTTTTTGAATTATGAATCCTTGAGATTCTCTAATAAAAATAAAGATACCTTCTCAAGAAACATTAATAATATGCAAAAAATAATCGATTTAAATATTCCAGTCTTCAACAGCCGCTGATTATCTGATGCAACCCTTATTAACTTTTCCACAACTGTAATTATTTCGTCGCAGTAAACATCTCTTCTACACTAATTAAATTCAACTTTGATTACTCGACTTGACAAGAATTTACGTTCTTTTATCAAATTAAACTATAATTACCACATGATGTCAAATTGCGTTACATGCGATTTACGGATAATTATGAAAGGAAGATGACAAACAAGCACGACTAATACGTAGCGTATATACAAATTTTTATCAAGCTTTAGGCGTTTTGACGTATAGTACATGAACAGACAAGAAAAAGTATGAATTATATATTATTAAGCAATAATAAAGCATGCGAGCCTATAAGATAGAGAATACGGGTTAAATTACTACTATATTTAAACTTCAATTAAATTTTACGATTAAAATTCCTAATGTAAAATCTGTTGGTAAACTTTTTCATATGATTTTTTAAGTCGCGTCACGCACACGATCAGAGTAATCTGTCGACCGTACATGACGGTAATCAGTCAGCTTCTTGGGGTTTTGGTAGATCGCATCATCTATGTCGTAGCGAATGAAGGATCACTTGAATTTGCATTTCCCGTGCGAGGAATAATGTATACCCCTTCGTGCTACTTTTTGAATTCATTGTTCGTCACTTATACATGCACAGTTCTTTAAAATCGAAATTATTCAATAAGAATAGAACAATACAAACAAGCGTATCAATTAAATTCAATTTTATCTTCATTCAAGATGAAAAACTTCTTTTTATCAAAGAAAAAAAAGTGAATCATCATTAGTAAAGTTTTTATTCTGAGTGAAGAAGTGGATGTCAGAAAATTGCAGCCTAAATGAGGAATGGTTAATTTTAGTTTCTCGACATGCAGAGGTAAAGATTAACATTAATTATTGTCGACTCAACTCGTCTGTTCGCAAAACTGCGCAGCAGTTACCTTTAAGTATTTATCAGAAAAATAATTCCTACTTGTCGATGCGTGACCAGTGAATAAAAACGCAAAGGTAATAATTGATGGCATTTCCCACGAGTCATTGGTTAATTATGGTCAGGTTCTCCAGCTTTATACGTGTAATAACTTATTACGAACGTTAAAAGTATGTTTCCTTCTATATTATGTGTTTTTTCAGCGTACGAGGCATGTTAAGATAGTTCGGGAGATAGCCACGTTTTTCATGTAAGATTTCCTATCGGCTGAAACATTGTATGGGGTTTAGTTTTCATGTGAAATTTACGGAAATGACTGTCATTTCCTATCCGATTCTGAAATATTAATTGTTGCAATTACTAACTTATTGTTGCAATTCTTTCCCTCGGAACATGCATTTTTGACGCTAAAATGGTCAATTTTGACAGTGGTGTGCATAAACATATTCTAAAACCTTGTTTTAGATCTTTTTTGAAAGATGTTTGTCAATTTAAAAAAAGAAATTCATTTTACTCTGATCAGATGCATGAAACTTCAGCCCACAATCCATTTTCATGTTTTCTGGATTCTGCAGTATTTCTAATGACAACACTCATTATTAATTCAACATCAGTTACTCGTAGTGAAAGAGATCATCTAAAGTTTTTCGACAAATAAAAAAAGAAAGAAGATTTCGATGTGATCCTAATAATTGATCATAAATATAACAAACGAGCTCTTAGACTCGGCACAGGTATGCATGTCGCCAGTCACTCCTATAAACATGCTAATGGTGGTTCCCGATAATAAGTTAGTGGTCCGATAATCTCCCTCCACCAAAGAGCGTTCGAATTTCCACACACAGGTATAGTCGTCAAGTTGGAGCATCATACAAGCGTGCTTTACAGGCTGATGTGTTCAAACCCGGAGAAGGGACCAAAAGAGTGAGAACCAGAGGGAGGAAGAGGAAAGAGGCAAGAGAAAAAAGTATCAAGGGAGAAGCAAGGGAGAAGGGTTAGTAGCTGTTGTAACGCTATCGACCCTGTCGCTGTACATCACGTCGACACCATCCTAGTCGGCTCGTTTCAGGCAAAGTAGTAGGAGTAGCTTCTGCGCCATTACTTTCGACTTTCGACGGTCGCTGGCTCTCTTCTGCTGCTATGTATACATTACATACACACTAGCAGTTCTCCAGAAGGACAGAGATTCAAGAAGGATCCTGCTTTGCTCCACGGAAGCTGCATGAGGTGTTGAATGCCGAGAGTGACCTCTCTTTCAATCCACCTTCGTCTGATTGTCCAGTCGCTCTCCTTTTCTTCAACTCTTTCTGCTTCTTTTTACTGTAGTATAGTAATTCAAGCATATGATTTATTATAAGAAATTCAAATAAAAAAGTGCAAAAGTAGCAACGAACTCTTCTGGATGTTTACTATGTTAGGGTAAATCTTTTCAGAACTTGGTTGAATTTGCTAAAGCCGTTCTGAGAACTTGATCAATATTGACGAGTATTAATTGTTCTCCAAATCCAAGTTGCTTCCAGTGGAAACTTAGAGACTGCAAATTTTCGATACTTATCACGTGTCTATTACATTTGTAACAGTAGTAATTGGCTACTGAGAAGCCAACTAATCTCATGATAACGAGCAACTGCCAACAATACCAACATGCTACCATCTTCTCATGATATAGATTAAGGTGAGGCAATTCGAATCAATTCCAAATAATCCTTGAGAGAGCCTTAATACAGAGCTTGCACGTGCGACTCAATCATGGACGTGCGCCTGCTACTACATCAATGCCGAGCAAGAGATAAGCGTCTATAACTGCCTATATGTATTCCAACGAAAGGATATTCGCTCTTCGTGTGTATCTCGTAGCTTTTTCCGTTTAATTGATCGTTTTCGACGGCGGAGAACGTACGTGCCCAACTTCGTTGCCCGATAGGACAAGAACGACAGAGTATATTGAATGGTAAGAAGAAGGGGATGGTCAGCGAACGAGCCAATTAGCTCCGTCCGAATGCTTAGGTTTCTTCTGGAGTCTGGATGTAGTCCATAACCCACGGCTATGGCTTTATAAGTGACCTGGAAGGCTTCCGGAGCCGAAGCGGGGACACTACGGCCCCGAACTGCCCGGGACAGAACAGGACAAGGCTCTATCTTATCCACGAGAGAAGTTTATAGCCCGGTCGACTCTAATTGGGCGAGAAATCATCGGGCACTCCTTTTTCCTCCGCTCGGTCAAAGAAGCCACTAATTTAAGATCGTCGCGTTATTGCCATCCGGTCTAGAAGCTTCCATCCGAGGCCGTGGACCAGCGACAGCTTCCTCATGCACAAATTGGTCCCATGAATCTGTATACCTAGAATGCCTTTCCGATTAATGTCCTATTAGCATCATAAATTTCAATTTGTCCCAACAAATTTTTCAAACAAGTTATGAGAATTTATTACCGCTTAGGAACATTGACAATGGCTTTATCAAATCATCCTGGTAAAAGTTTCGCATTGAAATTCATTCCGAATCAATACGAAATTTACCGAATCATTCCGTCATGAATTCGTCCTGGGATTAGATCGGAATGAAACTGTTCGGTTCGGACACAAATTCTGGAACGAAAAGGATTCAAAAGCATAGAGTTTTTTCTACTCGAATCTTTTACCAGGACAGTTTACATTTCTGATAATTTGATTGTAGTTTTTAGATTTCACGTAATTTGTGTTGATATATTATTGTTATACGATGTTAATTTCCAATTAAAATATGTTGCCTGCTAGGGTTGGTGATTTTAGTCACGATAAGCAAGTCCTGATTTACAAGAAGTAATATGGCCTCTTACGGAGGTTGGTAACATATGTTAACCTTACAAAAGAACCATTAGTCATCGTGACAAGCGTAGCTATTCAGTCAGGAGCTCGGTATATTTAGTGCAACAAGGCACCATAAAATTACTACCTTTTAGCAACCACAAAAGTAATTATTAAACATTATTTTTATAAGTAATCATTGAGTATGAATAAATCTGTAATATTAAACTAACCAATGCTGATTATAGTCTTTTAATTAATGAGAAATAAAAATGACAAGATCTTTTAAACTTTTACAAAGTAGCGTGTCTCACTTATACGATGTCTCAAATTCCCTGGCTACTCCTCCGTACCTGTGTGTATCCCGGTCAGCAGTGATGTTTCCATTTAAACGTCGACTTGATGATCAAGCGTAATATCATTTTCCACTAGATTGAATTCTATAAACCGGCGTCTCGACAAACGGTATCAGAAAACTCTTCTCAGAACGAGATTAATTTCTTTAAGCCTTTGCCGCTTAAGAGAATACTGTTTTCAGTATACCTACCCATTTTTAATAAGAAAAATATAATCTTTTCCGAAATTATTCAATCTAGTTAAACATGAGATAAAATTTAATCAGAAATATTTGGAAATAATAAATTAATTCTTTTATTTAACTTACCTTGTGGCCTTACATTACTTCTCTTACCTTTAGATCTACTTCATGGTACTCTTGTACTTGGACCTCGACTTGGACAACTCAACCTGCATAATAATAATTTCTTATTTAATCTTATTATTTCCTCAGAATCCTAATGGTGATGAATCTTTCATATATATGAATAATGAATTGTATATAAGACAGCCAGGCTAAACAGAATCTAATCAACTGCGTCTTCTGTAATTTTTCTAGTACGTGTATTTAAAATACACTGATTTCATTTTTAAATTCAAAAAACGTGATACCTTCCACCAGGAATTCGATCGTAATTTTTTTTCCTCCCGTACTCGAACTACTGGGGGAGGGGTCACATTACAAAACATTAATTCAAAGCATTAATTCAAAACAGTAATTCAATTATCCCTTGGCAATGTTGACGTAGTTTCAACCATAGAAATTTTCAAGAAAATAGACCACTATTTTACAACTCTACATAAAGAACCAGAGTTAAAAATCTGAGTATAAAAGTTGTTTTTCTCATAGACATTGATACCCCGAATAACACTAAGCTTTTAATATTCCTCTCCTGGTACCACTTATACTCTACATTCTCAAGAAGAGCAGATTTATAGCTCAATCAAACCGGACGACAAGAAAGATTATTGTATAAAATCGGTCCTTAAGCTGCATCTCCACTAAGGTTGGTACAGTGTGACAACCCACGCGTTTCGACTCGTCCTGATCGTCCTCTTAAAGACTTATTTTCGTCGAAGCTTCTCCTTCGGCCTTCGGTAGGCTTCGCAATCCGTTTTCGAGCAAACGACGCACGATTTACAAGACACCACCGGCTGGAAAAGGTGCTCGCCTCGCGCTGGGCAATATCTCATTGAGAAAGGAGGAGGTGACTTTAATGTGCCCCTCGTCTCGTGAGCAATCGCGGTGAGGCACCCGACGTGCCAGTAAGAGTAAGATCGTTAATCTTTCCGCGCCGATCGGTCTCAGATAGTAATTGTTACGTTCTCGTTCTCGCGCCTGACTGCCTGCCTGCTTGCCCGACCGCCTGGCTGCCTCACTATTCCCGAGTGTGTGCCCGCCTTCCTGCCGTTGGTCGGTAGTTCTTTCTTTTATGGTGGGAGTGCCGACGAGACCACTCACCCACCACCGGTGTTAATGCCTTTGGCAAGTTTGTTCGCATTACAGTACCGCCGATCTGTTTCTCTCTTTCGTCCCGCAACCCTTCATGTTCGTCCTTTCCGCCCTGCTCGAACAAACCATAAATTCACAACGCCCGCCCTTCATCGACGTACGCGATATCCCGAAATGTTGCGGATCCAGTGTCCTCCCCATGATCTAAAGACGTTAACTGCTTGCGCAAAGTGTCCCCAGCGAATCGACAAGAGAACCAGTTTCAACTTAAAACTCTCCTTTCAGGGATCTACCCAAATATCCTGGGATTCGGGTTAATCGCCCGGACTCTTCTTTTTGCTCAGCGGAGTGTAGGATTCGATAGGATATGTTAGGGACTCAAGCTGGGAAAGAATCAGAGACGTACGACTACTACGTGATTCGTATTTACAAACGATTCATTTAAATAAAAGGAGTCAACAGAACTTGTTACAGGATTATCTACCTACCCTACGTTCAGATGCATTTTGTAAGATTACGAGCAAAGTATCCAATCCTAGCAGAGCGTTTCACACTTATTTCCCACGCCTCTGTAGCATTCATTTTGTACTAGATGTATACAATTATATTCATAATTGGCCCCTACGATGAGTGGATTACAAGTGGTTCCAATCAGAAGCTAATCTGTATTTCATTGTTTGTAGGAGCCATCATTTAAACCAGTCAAGATTGCACTAACCCAAGGGAATAATTGCGAACATTTTTCTACACTTTTTCATTTCAATGAAATCTATACAAACACAAAATTTTCTATTTCGAACAATTCAAGAGGCAAGAAATCGAGATGCAGAGTGAAATGAACGCCTGCCCGGAAATGTAGTATAATTCTGCTCTTGTGTTTTTCTAGGACTAGTTCCGAACGAGACGCAGCTCGCTCTCGAGTGGGTTCGAGTAGTTTAGCGTTTCAGGTAGATAAAAAAGATAAGTTGAAAGGCTATCTTAGGATCGCCAACCTCTACAAGGCTCTTTGCGTAGTTCAACAATTAGGTTCTATCGATGAGAGAATTACAGCGATACATACGGTGTATACGTAGCCGATAGTATTGAAGTCGCAACAGATATTTAGGTACTAAATGCGATAGCCGTTAAGTGGAATCAGATATTCGAAAACAGCCAAGGTCCCTCATGAAACAATTTAGTAATGTACAGAATACCAGTCCTTGATTTCAAAGGATACACTAGACATTGGTCTTACGCGGATTACACCTGCATATTCGTAGAAAACATCGACGAGTCCAAATTGAAACATTCTAGTTCGGAAGTTATGTAAAGATAGTACTAGTTCGACAGCTATCAAAAGACCCTGTTAACTGGAAGATAGTGTTGGTATGTCGACCTGTTATGATAACTTCTGAAGTAAAAATATCTCCTCCCTCTAATTACTTTTAATTCTTCACCTGACGGAACTGAACTTTACACCTTCTTAACAAACACATGTTAAGTAATTAAATCTTCAAGGAACATAATCATATTATGTTCACTTAGCGTATTACAGTACCAATAATTCATAAGATTACATTGCATAGAGTTTCCACATAATATCAAAGCTAGCACCATCTTTAATCTCAGGACCAGAAGCAGAAATCGCTTTCCAATTCCCCGAACCATGAGAGATGAGACTCCTTGTGCTACTCCATGTACTCCTTACTCTCGCCCAAGCGACGTCTGTCGACTGCTACGAGATGAGTTCGATACCAAAAACCAGTAAGTAACTTCTGGTCGAGTTCAGCGATCGTGCTTGGTTAATTCGAGAGGTTGCTGATCGGTCCAGTGATCCCTCCAAGCGACTGGGGACGGTGAAGGGACGTCCTGATCGGAATCTTGAACGTCGATTTCCTCGTCTTCGTCGTCTACAGATTCCATATCTATCTTCTCGGGTCCTGGCCCCGGTCCCGATTCGACTCCAGGTTCTAAATTGCGCTGATCTGGTCCGGGACTCGAGGAAGATGGAGCCCTAGGTGAAGTGTCACCCACCAACTGACTGATCATCCGGAAGGCACTTGGTTTCTTCTCCGGTTGTCTGGTAACGTTTTCGATCCTCTCAACTCGTTCCGTAGTTGTAGGACCAGTGACAACTGCCCGGAAGGCACTATTTTCGCCGCCCATTCCGCCGATGGAACATCCCGCTGTACGGTTGATATCCAATCCAGCGGAATGCGGCGGAAGCTGTTGCGGCGGCGGTGGCGGCGGCGGCGGCGGTGGCGAGCGTTTTAAGAGGTTCATTCGTTGATGGCGCCGCCACTTTGCCCGTCTGTTGGAAAACCAAACCTAAGAGTCACGAGTTAGGTCGTTAGAAGGCTCGTGACTTATTGATAGAGGCATGAAGATCTCATGTGCTCTCCTCATGAAAGAAAGAGGCTCATGTACTTACCTGGACGCGAGCCTCCGATAAGGAGGTCTTCGAAGCCAGGCGTTCCCGCGTTGATACGCAGGGGTAGTGAGATCTTTCGAACTCTTTTTCAAGCTCCTCCAGCTGTTCAGGGCTGAAGGTTGTCCTGTTGCGACGGAATTTGGGTTGTTCGGAGCCATCAAGGCTTCCGTCGTCACCGTCGCCGTCTGCGCAAAAATCACCTTTGCGGCGTAAAATTTGAGATTAGATATAGTGCGAATTAGAGAGTTGTTTCTTTCAAGGATAAGAAAGTATGAATTGTTAGAATCATGAATAAGACAAGGAGACCAAACTTTGTGAGATAACGCCTGACTTGAGTTTGTGCCATTGGAGCTCTAAAAAGCAACCAAGTCGAAGAATAATTAACTTAAGGAGACTTAAGTAAAAACTGTCGATTTATTACTGTTTCGTTTGCAAGATTTCGATCCTCGCCAAGAACTGGAAGTCTTGGTAATTCAAGTCATAGGATTGTGGACTCTCAAACTCCATACAAGTAACACAATCTGTGATTGTAACTTGACTCAAAAACAACAAGTAGTTAGTTTTACCTACATATGAAATAATCATATATTCTATCATCTGATTATCATGTCATAATTAGATAACATCTGGTGCTTACCTGGCTGTGCTTTCTTTTATTATATTCGCATGTGCATGGTTCATTAGTTTTGTATCGCTTTGAAACAATTAATTTTTAAAATTCATTATAATTGTATAATAAAGACCTTTTTCAGAATTTTGATTTATTTCATGGTTCCGCTGAAGAAAATTCCCAAAATATTTCTTTAGGCTAGAGTGGTCTAATCTCTTAAAAATGTTTTTAATCCGATACTTTAACATAAGAGCATGTTAGTTTCTCCAACTTTACGCTCGCAATAATAAATATTGTTCCTAAAACTAGTTGATCAACAGTTTCGCACAATCCATGAAAGAGTTTGGCCTTCTTATCTCTTTTAAAACCAAAATGAGAAGCCAATCAAAAATCAGATAGAGGCGTTACGATTTTCGATATATTTCGAGTTTCGATTCGTTCTTCTTTTAAGAATAGCGATAATACAAGTCATCAAGTGTCCGACTTATTGATTGATGATGGTCTAATGATATAGAGTGAAAATGAGCTTGAAGGAAGGCAAAGGCAGCTTGGTAGACATATACCTTGGAGATATCCACGGGCGATTGCGTCGGCCGCGTGAAGAGCATGATCTGGACTTCCGGCGACGGATGCCGATGCAACAGCAGCCGCTGCGGCTGCAGCAGCCCCAGGGCTCAGGGATGGAGGAAGTAAAAGTGCTGAAGCTGCACCGGACATTCCCGACCCCAGGGGCGGAAGTACCCAAGGGTGACCTCCTGCACCAGGTCCAGGCCATCCCGAAGATAAGTGGTGAGCGGAAGAGGGATGATGATGCCCTGAATTGAAATATGGATGCGGTCCAGCCGCATATAGACCATAGCCAGCAGCTCTAGCAAATTCAGCTGCGGCACGTTCCGCCGCACGGTTTCGCAGAATTCGGTTGATACTACTTACAGAGGGTGCTGTTGCGTTACTGCAAACTCCTGTAATAAAAAATCATAATGCGACCTCTTTTACCATTCTTCTGTTATCTTCCTGGGTAGGGACTCTGAGTTAGTCACCTTGCTACGAAGTATATTTAGCATATTTAATTTTAAAAATTAAGAAGTATCGAAATTGAAAACAATATTTTATCTACACCTGCACTAAATCTGGAAAGGTGGACTTGGTATTAAGATCATTGCCATGATTTTGTTTGAAAACCTTAACTATGTTCGTCATGAAATTACTACTTTTATGGCTGAAGCACACGAAATTGCCAACTTGGTCTGTCTCCAGAAGTGAAAATATAATTAATGAAATTTAACATAAATTATAATTTCAAAAAAAGTCGTGATGCACGCTTTTTTTCAATATTAAAAATTTTTTAATATTTTTGCTTTGCTATGAAGCTAGAGTGTCTAACACAGAGTTCTTACTCTGGTAATTTCCAGACGCTATTGCAGAAAGAAAGTTAAAGAAAAAGTAAATTATATAACTAATGTTATACGGTGAAATATGTTTTCAGGTATTGTACCTTCTGAAATAAGTCGCTCCCGAATCTCCCAGGCGAAGATGGTCGGGTTTTCTCTCTTGTACTGTTCGATCTTGGCTACTACTGCGGGCGTCGCTACCTTGGGTTTGCTGCCACCAATCAGACCCGGTGGGCGGAGGGTGCCTGTAAAGCGAATAAAGAGACCTCTAAGTAGACGCTAAAGCAAAGAAAGGCTGGACACGATTATGAGACTGCTTATAGCGTAAGAAAACCGGATTAATGCCCTGCAAGTGGTGTACACTGTACACAGAATTTCAACAGAAGAGGGTCGTTATGTCTCGCTTCGAATGTCTGTACAAAAACGTTTTTACTACTTACGAGAAAAATACACCAAATTCTGTATAGGAAAAATCAAAGTTAGAGAATATAAAGACATGAACTATTTTTATTTACTAATGTGCATATAATTCTATACTTATCTTGAAATTCCTTAAGATCACTTAGTCTCTATATGCAATCTCTTGAAATCCCTTTAAGTCATTTAAAATCCCTTAAAATCCTGGGCTACCGCACCGGGTAAATGTACGTCTGTTAGTAAATTAAAAAAATGAAAATGGTTTTGGCACTTTTAAGAATATTAATCCAATAAATGTAAATAAAAAATAAAAAAAGGTTCGTCAGACTAGACGTCTGCAACTTGAACCAATTGCAATGAAGTCTCCAGAACATCGAAAATAATCAATGATATTTTTTATCTGAAAGTAAATAAATAATATTGCTTCTTACATTCACAATTAGAACGATTATAATCACGATTTTGTGCTAAACAAAATCTCTGGGATTTATTGTGATACGAAATAATTATAGAGCATTTATATATCATGACATAACACGAGTTCAAAGAAAATTGCTTCCTTTTTCATTTAACAATTTGCATGGCTATCGAAAGGTATAATATTGCATTTAATCAATCATAATCGACACGCGAATTTCTTGTAAGTTTTTGAAATGACTTATTTCCCTTTTAAACATAGTAAATACAATATTTAAGAGATGAATTGACATAATTGAAGAATTTATCGAGCTCGTCTATGATGAAAAATAAAATAGCGTAACTCTCTTCTATTAATCTGTGTCAATTACTGTCATCAAAAAACAATTTTGTCCGTCAACACAATACAATGTTTCTTCTTCGAAGATAAAATATATGCAGACAAAGAATCTATTAACGTCCCAAAAACGTTAAATTATTCAGAAAATACGTAACATACAATTATCCTCTTTCTTGACCACAAACACTTTTGAAGTGCCTGCATTTTTGCACATTAGCACGACATCTTCAGAAATCTGTCGTCCTTAATAGCCCCAAATCTGTTATTTGCTAATAAGGAATAATCTTTGAATAAAATTATGGGCTTGACGCGTCATTCGGACAATGGTACCGTGTAATGTACTAATGTAAGGTTTCCGTCACGCTACTTGAAAGTCCGCTTATGTATAGGTTGTATAGCACCTCTGGAACCAGGTGCACACGAGTAGCTGCTGCAGATCTAACATGGTCAATCATAGACATTATACAACTGTAGAACCGACGAGGGTCGTGAACCATCTTCTCCAAGGTTGAGCCAAAAGAAACAGTCTAGCTAGTTCGGTAGCTATGACTATTCAACATCTGCCTTCAAACATTGTTACGTCAGAAGGCTCGAAAAACCTAAGCGCCGATTTAGATTTTTTACTACCTGTGTGTGATCGCGTGTAGGCAGAAACGACCTCTCAAAAGAACCTATTGACCATATATTGTCCACTTTAGTTTTTGTGAAGAAAATGTTTCACACCTAATACAAAACGACCAGACTCACCTTTCCAGAAAACCTGACCTGCAAATTCCGATGCTGATGCATCCCTAATTTTTATTCATCGAATCGATTCTATACTCCTCGAATGGATTCTACATTCATCAAGTGGATTCTATAATTCATCAAATGGATTCTATATTCATTTCGTTCCGCTTTCGCGTGATATTCCCTGTTTTAGTTTAGCACGAATATTACTTTCGTCAGTCTTCTTTGAAAATTGAATAAAAATAGTATAAAAATAAATACGAGGTTCAAAAGTATTGAAATACTCACGTCATCCAGTGTGTTCTCGGTACTTGATTCAGGGACACACGCTAGGTTTATAAGTGCAGCAGCAGCAGTAGCAGCAATAAATGTGCGTGCCACCAGCAAGGTTGTCGGGTGTAAAAGAAAATCATCTTTAAATGAACCAACCAACGAATGCACGCACGTCATCATTGACAGACATCAAGCCTGCCACTGTTCGTAGAGCCATGGCAACTTCTTCGGATTGGAGAACAGTGGATGCCGCTCTGGCAAGGTAATGGAAACCAGAGGCGCAGGCAGACTTGAGCAATTATCGGTCGTTACGTACTATTATTAATAACAATAATGATGCTCAAGCCGGGCAGAGAGGTATCGCGTGCGCTCCCACGGATGAAGTGCGTGCTTGGTACATAAACGATATACCCAACTAATAGGTATCTATGCCCCGAGCAAATTCCTACCTGGGCTCCGATTTTCTTTGTTTGCTCCGCGCACGTCCATAACAGTCGTGTATAACACCAGATTATAATATTGAGAATTTTGAGTCTGCACGAGCATTTAATAATCTTAAGTATGTTTGTAAGGTGGGTCTAGCGAGCTTGGAAATCAAGGTATTGCTACTGGTAACATCATATACCTGAAGACAAAACCTTAAGCATGAGTGTCACAAAAAAAAACCAGTTTCACTAAACACCACGCGCTTTACGTAACAAAATAGCACAACTTCCCTGAAATTATCGCATGAACGGGTTTAAGATTTTCTTTAATCTTCCCTGCTACCAGGAATTAATCGGAACAATTATAATGAGTCAGTGAATATTTTTGATCTCCAAGATAAGGGAAGTGCTTTCAACTGTTACGATTTATGATCTTGAAAGAAGGAATTTAAACGTATTCCTCGATAGATGAAGAAAAGCGAGAGTAATGCTTTCATGGTATTGACTTCTACTGAGTTGTGATCATGGTTTTAATATTCCATTTAAAATATACTGATCAGATAGACTAGAAATCTGAAACTTCAACCTAATTCATATAGTATAGATAATTATTAAAATACTGAAAACTTGAATTTTACTGCGATTAGATGCCTCAAACCCATATTTCTTGTATTAAACAGTTTTTTTTAATCCTCTTAAATAGATAGAATTGGCAATTAAACTCAGTTTTAATTAATGGAAGGCAAAGTGACAAATTTCGGTCTGCGAGATAATCTCAAGCTATTTTATCGGTCGTTTCGAGTGTAAGAATCAAATGAGACGAAAAAATCGTCGCGTGTCCATGGCCGGACGCAGGAATTGATTCTCGCCTTGCTTTCAGATCTCATTGGGAATTCGAAACGATGTTTTCGACAATTTCCTGAAGAACCAGATTTTCGAGAATTGGGTAGAAGAGAGAGATAAAGGCGAATTCTTGAATACATGCCGACAGATCTTATCGGGGAAAGCTCGACGGCAAGAGTGACCGTGAGATTGATTGTCTCGTGGCGTTAAGTAATTGGCTGCACGATTATGGTACATTATATTCACCTCGCCAGGCTAAAAGGAGTCAGTATTCTCAAGATGAAGACATTACCGAGAGGCGAGAGCAGGCCGAACGGTATTTTTACGAGCGGCTCGTAAAGTTAACGAGGAGCGAGCCGCGAAGAGCAGGATCGAAGTGTTCCAGCTTCATTTTTTATAGCTTACTCTTTCTCTTCATCCCTCTTCTTATCTCCTTTTCTCTTTCTCTTGCACTCTTTCTACCTTTCTTTCTATCTACATCTCTACTCGGAATGAAGTAGTCTATATATATACGAATGCCAGCAACAGCAGATTTTTTCATTTTTCGTTCATTCTGAGGTTTCCCTGAATTTGGTTGCACCTGCAAGCTAATGACACCAGAGCTAAATTTAAATACTTTCTAAAAAAGAGTAAATACTCTGATTTTGGGTATCCAGGAAGCGATTGTTTCCTTACCGCCTACATGAAAAACTTGCCAGGAGAGTTGCGTACTTATTTGCCTTTTTATACTTGAAACCTTCGAAACGATGGTTAAAAGCTGAAGGTTAAGGAAATTGAAGAACGTTCAGTATTTTTATGGTGAGAAATAATAATTCTTTAGGACGGAAGAGAAGGCCCTAAAAGGAAGAATTCTATTAAATAATACAGATCTTAAAACACTGATTTTTTTTCCCCTTTTAATAATTGGCTCTTTCTATTGTGTTGAAGTAAATATTTACTGAATACAAATTTTCATTTAACAGCTAATCATACGAAGGCTCATTAAATCTACCCAAAAAATTTCCTACAAATAATTAGACCGAAGTAATGTCGACAATACGATATCCATAAACTGGGAAATGAACCGCTTCTTAATCATTAAAAAAAAATTAATTATAATCGCTGGGATAATGAGTTTCTCTCCTCGTTACGTTCCAATTTTGCGCATAATCCTACGAGATGTAAGTTCATTTTTCGAAGAAAACAAAGTCCGCCGCGTCTTAATTCTGGCCTGCTAACGAGTTTACAGCGCAGAGCTACACTTTATAAGGCTCGTAATGTCATGCGTGCCCTATAATTTTCTAGAACTGCTCTCAGGTTTTTGCTCTTTCGACAAACGCCACTGTTTTACAGAGTAAGCGAAAAGTGCACCTTTGCACAGAGGCATATAACCTTCTTGTTCTTGCAGATAATCGGTCTACAGGTATCAGTCAAAACTATTTATTTGAAGTGCCGTAAAGTCAAACGGTTCTGTAAAGTCCGCTCCTTCACAATATATCACTCCAGTTTATGAGGCTGCTGCTCTACGATTTGCAAAATATAATTTCAAGAATAATTTTATTATTTATTAAAAAAAGATAAAAAATCATTTCCAATTTTATGACACTTTGTTTCCTAAGAGAGGCGAATAAAGGAAAATGTAGGCTCGGAATGTTTACTGAACAGTGATTCAATTTGTCATGTGAGTCTTGACAGTTCAGTGTAAAGTACTGAAACATTATGTGCAGTTAACGAGCAATTAAACAGTTACATGAAATTTGTAAGTGCGAACTAATGAAAGTTGATGCAGGCCAGTTCAACTTTTCGTTTGACGTCACATGTCGGATCTGAATGGGCCGATGACTATCTCACAGATCCTAATTCCACAGATGTGCTTTCTTTATATGAACAGCAGAGATCGATCAAAGATAAATGCTATAAACGAGAATTCTTTGCCCTACAAAAACTATTTATTATATTAATATTTCACACGACCAACCCAAAAAGTAATAAAACCAGTATGCAGCTGAATTGCAAGTGAGGAAATTTACTTACTGGCACTTACTGGTATCTCAAGACATAAGACGCTAACTTCATTATTGTGATTAATGTTTAATAAACTAGCAAACCAAGACGCGAGCGATTATTTTGTTTTACTGCTTACAACTTCAAAAGTCATTCAAAAGCCAATTAGGTTTGAAACAACAATGTATGCGAGATTTTTGAGCCATTTTGTTATCCTAATTTTTTATAGAAAGGACATAAGGGTTCGTTTTATGGTGTAACAAAAACAAGTTCTAAAAAAACTAGACTTATTTATGTTTAATAAGTTTAAAGCAGAACCATTTTTCGTTCGCCTAAAATGAGTTAACCATAATCAATTTGATCCCATCTTAAAACATAAAACTACTCACCAAGTAACTTTGTGACAACAGCGCCTTGTTGATTTAAAGAAAGTACATGATTTGCCAAATCGTTGTAATGCCTCAGGGCTCCCAATCCATGGGAGAGTTCGAGGAGACGTTGCCGTGAAGCACTGCTGTTGTTTCCCGTGGGGAACGGTCCAGCCGTGCAGTTTTGAAGGCTGACACCTGAAAGCACAAGTGTTGGAAATTAGAGAAGCTTCGTCGCTTCCGTTGTCTGGTATTAAATGACAATGTTCCCGTGTTATACATTAAAGATTCGTGTAAAGAAACGGCGAGCGCTAATAGAGTTTTCATCCTTTTATTTCATGCCCCAGCGATTCTAAACTATGCAACCATTTCCACGAATACACATTTGGTAGAACAGATTATGCTGATTATGAGATCCCTAAACACAACAATCGCAAGTGATGACCAAATTTGATGCAAAACACAGAAAAAAAAATTGAAATAATATCAAGTTTCTAAAATTTGCTAAGGATTTGAAGGGAACAGATTTAAAAAGATTTTAAAAAAAGATGCAAGTGTCAAATAAAAATATTTAAATTGATTATTCCGAAAAGTTTTTTCAAACCGGAAATCTACTTCCTGCATCAAAAATAAAATCAAGGACAATTTCTGAATTTTCTCGGATTTTTTTCAATTCCCGGACAAATCCTGAATTTTTTTAAACTCCCGCACAGTAGACACCCTGAATATGTATATGTATACAGTATACACCATATTTACATTAATATAGTCACCTATATACTAGCGTATGTATAAAGGTGACTTACCTCGTTTTGATAATATTTTCTTCAAAATCGCGATGCAACTATTTTAATGCCTGTACATTTCCTGTTTACTTTATACTAAGCAATTATGAAGCCAAGCTTTGGATACGTGATTGACGCCTGATTTACATGTGTCTTTGACTCAATCGATATGGTATCCCATTGAAGCAGCCCTACAACTTCAGGAAACAAACGATTTCGATCATATCTTTGTGGTTTATTTATAAGTCTAAAATCGACATTATCATTACATTTATGTCATTTCTAAAAATGTATTATAAAGAAAAGTCAATTTGGTCAAAATTCTCAACACTGAACGTATTTTTGCGCACCGCGTTTTATTAGTCATCGCAGAAAAGTGTTGAGTAAATTCTTTGGAGTCAAAAAACGAGCTTAAATTAAGCTATGTGATATAACTGCAGTAATCCAGAGAAGTAGATTCATGATAAAAATATTTTGTCAATGGTACATCTGTGAATTAAAAAAAAAGTATCGAAGACGACAAGGTAATTAATAAAGATTCTTGCCTAACAAGAAAGGCGAATGGGTACTTAAGTGGCAGATGCTTAGGCAATTAGTGCGCCGAGCGTTGGGAATCCCTAATTGATAATACGTTTGAACAGTGAGTTCCTAATGACTTAATCATGATGACTATTAATTTTGAGTGCACACCTTCGTGTTTGGGTAATATAAAAATATGCATGACATTTTCTTTTATTTGGGGAAGTGATAATAAATTTTCCTTTATCTGTAAGAAAATAAAACCAACCATCTTTCAAGCGTTATCTTTCAGCAAATACCGCCAATCATCGCTCTTCAATTGGATACGGATTACACATTCCTTACTCATCCAGCATAATTTTAAAGACACGTTTCCTCCAACAAATTCCTCTCTGGGAATTTTCATTTTTAAGATATTTCTAGATAGTACGAATATATTTTTTATAAAGGGGAAATGCCAGCTTTCAGTTTTTAACGTGCACTTTACAAGAAATACTTATTATAATCGTTAAGTAATGTGCAATATTTAATTATATATTCTTATTATTGATTACATGTATTTCACTAGAATGTAAATATCAACAATAATATCAAATACGGTGACTGATGTATTAATTTCTCATCTTTTCTATATTACAAACTTAAGGTCGAAGAAGATTTCAAATTATTTTATATTCAAAAATTTTAAATGTACAATTTTCAATCTGGTTAAATTTTTCTCTGTTTGGAATAAAAGTGCATCCTTTTTACGGAATCGTGCAAGCATAATGCAGACGTCCGACGGGAAAATGTCGCCGACTAAATAAAATATAAAAATAACTCCTCGAAACAGAAATGGTTAAGAAAATCCATATGAAAAAATTCCTACGATATCAGTATACAAAAAGTATACAAAGTATACAAAACGTATATGAACGTATATCTATTATTATTATGTCGTTATTATTTGTGAGAATAAAGGCAAATTAAAATCTGTTTTCATTCAAATAACAGCTTTTAAAATCGATTTAAAAACCCTTTTTCCATAAATGCCATTATTGGAGATGGCCTATACGCCTTTCGTCCATCAATGGTCTCAATTACTGAGACGTACCAAAATCGAATGCAAATAGGCCGAATATAACGACAAGTGTAATTTCTTCCAAAGCCTTCCTTTCTGCTATTTTTAGTCAGACCACTGGTGTAAAATGTTTTCAAAGTATACGTGTATAATTATCGACTCTAGTTATTTTTACGAATAATCTACAATGAAAAATTGCCACTGTTTCTCTGCTTGGCATATCTGCGGTGCAGCCTTGTTTCGATGGGGAACCGGTTCAGAACGACTAATACAACCGATACAAATCATGAAAAAGAATCGGTGGTAATCGAGTAGGCGGGCTTCTTACTCGGTAAGATCCGCCAAAACTGGAAGGACAGTCCTTCGAGCCCTCGGTGCTTAACGAGAGTAGCTCTTCGCGAAAAGACGTACTGTCTGTTCGCGACACGGAACCGGTTCTGAACGAGTATGGCTGGTTTCCAGTCCATCTGGTTGGTGTGAATCCACCAGAAAGATCTGCGGATATGCAGAAGGTACCTACCTTACTTTGCGGCAACCACCAGTAACCCAAGTTTTTGTTTTCGGTTGTATGTACCTGTTTTGCACGCATCCTATCTGACGGTTATAAAGAGTGCTTCTTAATTGGCGCACTTAAGGTTAAAGTGGTAGATCTTGATTTTCATGTAAGCCTAAACGTTCAGTCGACAAACATACTGACTCATTGTCAGTAGGGTTGTTATCAGTGAGGGGTCAACTTTGCACGCGCCAACTGTCCACGGTCAGATGGCTCTGGTGGATTGCAACCCTCAATTTTATTAACAAATCAATTGCACAAGGAATGCTTATCTCTGAAGCCAATCCTGCTCGAAAATTTGCCCGAATTAATTTACTCTATAAGCATATTTAGCGAAATCGTAAAATTTCACAAAATAAAATCAAGGACGTAGTAGTTAATCAATAATTAGCCCAATTTTTAAAATCTTATCTTTAAACACAGTAATAAAACCAGGTCTGTTCCAAATGGACACAAAAAAAAAAGGGAAAGGTATTGAAGTATAAAGATAGAAGTATAAAAAATATGTAAAAACTTTTGCAACACTTTATGCTTCATTATAAATATGCAATGCGCACAGTTTCAATGAGTTTATAGTTTCTATTTCGGTTATAAATAGAATCTCAGTATTATGTTATGATTTTTATCAGATTGGAAAGTTGAAATGTTATTAAAATAATGAAAAATGGTTAGTATATCCCGGTCTAGTTTAAAGGTTGGGTCTGCTATATTTTTATTCGTAAGATTAGCAATAGTTGTCCTTATTATATATGTTACGTTTTTTTTGTTACAACTTCTGATGATAGAAACCATTTCAGGCATTTGAACTTTAGAATTAAATTAGTTGTTCTATAATTTAGTTGTTCTAAACTTTTTCTCGCCGATCCCACTAACTTATTTGAAAATTCAAACATATTTGTTTTGTATAACAAGAATGTACATTGTACATATTTTGTAAGATAATTTTTAAAAATTTTGAATAATGCTAACAAGATGCTATACGATTGAAAAATCGGAAGCTATTCTATGTATCAAAAATAATGACGGTTGACGTGTGCGATGACTATAGGCCAGGTCGAAAACCATGAAACGCTGTTGTCACGCTGATTTAACATGGTTCGCCTGCTTCGTAACGTGTTTGATGCTTAATAGAGGATGAGGCAGGTGAAATTCTAAGATTAGCAGATCCCTGCGTGACATTAAAATTGGTTCGCTTTATGCACAACAAAAGTAAGCACATAATTTTAAACAAAAACAGAGATGTAATCACGATTTCATTGTTACACAAAATATAATCGAAGTTTCCTAAAGACAATTAGGATATTTTAAGATATTTTAGTTACCTTTGATTGAAAAAGAATAAAATATTTACGACTCTTATTAGAGATTGTTATTAGGTGTGAAAACGTTTTAAAATTCACATGCATTCATGTATTTTCCATAGGATCGTTCGTAGGGCTAGAACAGACGCGGAATCAAGTTTGTGAAGTCTATCAAGTGTGGCAAGCAGGCAACTTGATGCTCTTAATAATAACACGAACGGCATTCTCTAGGCTAAGGTGTTTTAAATCAAATTGAAAACTATATATTTCACACTTCCAATACCCGTAAAGTATTTTCTAAAATAAATTATATATAGCAATCAAAATGACATAAAATTCTGAATAAAACTCTGAAAATATTTTTCTCAATAAAATGTGATGCAAAATATTGTATATATATATATATTATTAACGTAAGCCTGTTGAATTTTTGTTCGGAACTAAACTTTTCTCAAAAATCGGAATGTTTAGATAATTTGTAATTGTACACTGAAACTTAATTGAGTATAATGTGATGATCAACATTAAAAAGTCAGCCACCGAAATACTGAATGAAACGTCTTTGACTCACGATAAACGAAATACACAGACTGGCTTCCACATCGCTTGAGTATCATTTAGATTCATCGTGGTCGAGAAACTTAGAATGTTAATTAGATTATCTTTATACGAGTGGATAAATGACAGTTATAACTTACACTTGACGCCTGGCGATATTCTAAAACTGAACATCAAATCCACAACTATTCAAACTGCTTGCTTAGACTCACTGATTGAGCGAATAAAGAATCTGGAATGGTAATTATAGACATCTGAGTATTTTATTACCTAATTTAATATTTCGAGTTCAATGGCTTTTATTAAAGTAATTTACATTATATCGGAAAGAAATAAATTGATTCTACATCATGAAGAAACCTATTATATCACTTTTTCCTAATAAATTACATTACAATTTAAGGACAAACATGGAAAGTTCTCTAAACATAGATTTTTTCCCGTTAATTATCTACATTTGTCCTTTACAACTTTACAAAATATCAAATTTATTTTAAGATTTAAAAACAAGATAGGTTTTTAAATTTTAAAATAAATATATGCAGAGTAAAGATTTTATTGCAGGACGTAAATTTGAAAGAATAAAAAATATAACTTCTTAACTTTGAAATAATCTAATAATTTAAATATAAAAGTGTAAATACGCCTGTACGAGAAAAAATATTTGCAACAAAGTTGTAACACTTTCAGAAATTTTCGTGTGGATTCTGTCAATTATAATTATATGCCACTTTATCTACATTCACCCGACGTATAAAAAACCAAACCACTACATTACTTTCAGAGTGATTATAAATTTCTCATCGAAATTACCTCGTTTATTCGCGCTTTATGTTCCAGTATTACCTATTCCTTTTACGATCGCGCGCGGTCGCTGCATCATAAACATCCTACCTGTTTTCGATAAGCGTTTACCATCATTTGATAAGACGACGTCTTTGTAAATACTTGCATTCAAAAAAGCAATATAGTTATTTGAAACAAGAATTTTACGCGTGAACAAGTAAAAGCAATCAATAAACGTTAAATTGATAAAATTCCACTCAGATAGGTTTTAGAGCTATACATTATTCGCTAAACTCGTTATTGTAATTTAATCGTAATTTAATATTTTACCTGTCAAATCAGGATATAGTTTCAAAAATCAACTTATTTCCCTGAATATATAATTTCATCATTTCTACACTGAGAAAACGAAGAAATCTTGCATAAGTTCTTTAATCTCAAGTAGGGTATAGGTATATATATATATATATATATATATCTTTAAAGTAAGAAAATGATCCATTCTCAATGACTAAAGCATACAATTTTCGCAAGAGTTTCCAATACCTTAATTTTTTAATGTCAGCTAAGCTGGCGAACAACGAACAGGGATTACCGAGCCGGGATATATAAATAAATCAAATATTATCGTACTGAACAGAATTCGATACATCTGACAAATTAGCTAAATAAATATCGTAAATCAGGTCTTATACTTTCTCATGATTCAAGCAAGTTGGCTTTAAATGGTTTTATATCTTATCTCCTTCCGTTTTGGTTATACCATTGGAAGGTCATTTTAAACTCGAGTACAGAATTGCATATATACAGCTTATCGAAAACGAAGCCCTTCCCATCATGATTAAATGACTCTGATGCATGAAACGCGCGAATATCCCTTTGGAATATAAATGTTCTTTCATTTACTCGCAATTACCAACATAAAGTTGTGAGTTCGCTTGCACGCATGGCTGCCACCATATAATTTAGATTACCTATCTTACTCCTCTTTAAACGTAGTTTCTTTAGGGTGCGGATTGATTATTAATTATGAATTGATTTTATGTTAGATTTCATTAAAGTTGTTCCATATCATTCAATACAACTATAACTACTTGAGTTCAGTTTTATTTCGGAACAAACGTAAGAATCTAACACTATGTCAAACTGACGTTCATCATCACCTATTCTGATGATGGATCTTAATTATGTATATAGACCTAAACGTCCAAAATGTAAGAATCTAACATACTAAAAGATTTTTCACAGTCAGATTCATCTTAATATTTTTGCTAAAATAAGATTTTCTTCGAATAAAACGATTTCTGTAATTATTTATATAATGGCATCAATAATTACGGTAAATACTCTTCCACCAACACAGTACACTATCTCGAAACAAACATAATAAAAAAACGAACCGTCAATCAATGGTGCCGGCTGAACATTGATCTGCTGATGATGATGCTGCTGCGGGTGCGAGTGATGACGTGCAGGATGCATTTGTAACAAATGAGATCTGGCCTGCTGTTGTGAAAGGGTCGGCGAAGGTGGTTCCCAAGGTCTCGTCACCGTACTACCTGGTGGAACATCTTCGTCTTGATAACATATCTTTCTCCCTGCGACAGTTGCACTAGCCACATTACCAACGACAACAGCATGTGCGTCATTATTGTTATTATTAAGACTACTATTATTATTATTGCCACTCTCATTGTCATTATTCGAAGTCCGCGCCGCACCCATCGCGGGGCTTCCACTACCACTGCCACTGCCACTGACACTTGCACTGCCAATGACATCAATAACCATCTCGTTGATTACAGCCGCTGGTTTGGCTGTTCCCGGAGGTGTCGCAACACCACCGCCGATCATCATCACCAGGTTCTCGGTTTCTTCTTTGGCCACTCCACGTTGCCAACTCTATTTCCCTCCACTATCGTTCTTCACTACCCCTTCTTCCTCTAAAACAGCTTCACCTTCACCTTGGATACAAACTTCTTATCCGTCGGATCGAGCCATAATTTCCAGTTCCAAAAGTTGACCATTCAAACTCAAAACCACTGACGATATTTCTGATGACACCTAACTTTTCATCTCAAATTCACAAACGATCACCATCAACCCCAGTTGCCCATCACCTTCTTCATCCTCGAAACGAATCTTAACGGTATCAAAAGTTGCTCTTGACAGTCCAATAAGCCACCAAAATACGCAAGCGCACTACTAACCACGCGGGTGGGGCCACTCACGGAGAAGGGTAGTGCCCCTAAAGTCTAGATCGTTAGGTTGGGTGTAGGTCTAGATCTTCACCCGGTGGGTACCCGTGACTGCTCGCGCTCCGCCGGATTCGAGCGGATTGGCTTCCGTTCGGAGTTTCGAAGCGCACCCAGACTGCCTGCCCTTTCCCCCCCACCCTCAAGCATCCTCAAAGAACCTCACGCTCCGCTTCCACTCCTCTCACCACCCACCCCATCCTTTCCCTCACGAATACCCTCCCGTGCCCCTTCTACTGTATGTGCCCTCAACGCTAGCCACTGCGCGCGGTTCTCAAAGGTGAGATCAAGATTTAAGGCGCTCGCTTCAGCAACGACGGGCAGCATTATCGCTTTGCTCTGTCTATACACCTCGGTTAAATGGTGCATGCGCCTGTGAATGTGAGGATTTGCTCCTGTGTGTATTTTTGCACGTTTACATTTATCGAGGTGTGTGTTTACATGTGTGGGTATACATGTGTGCGTGTGGTTCACATGAGTGTGTAGTTATACACGAGTGTTTGGATACACAAGAGTGTGTGGTTGCACATGGGTGTGTAGAGTTACACGCTAGCGAATTTATGTGTGTTTCGTTGCGGAGTAACACAGCCCCCGCAAAGGTAAGAGGCACCAAAGCTGGGGGGTTCCGTGTTAAGCTGGGGGGGAGGCAATCCACCGCGAGAAAGGGCATCACGCGCGCACCACACTGCGCATCGCGACTACTTGCGCTACGCCCCCCGCCCACCAACCATTACCGGACGATCGACCAATTGGATGACCTCGTGGACGCCCACCTATCCATCACCCACCCTCTTCACCCCCGTACTATGCATAATCAGCACAGTAAAAAAGAAACCTTAAAATTGTTACACCTTAAATTTTTTTAGCCTTAAGGGCATGTGATACTTTACCATAAGAGCAATTTAGTTTCATCAACTTTGTGTTCGTAATAATAAATTTTTTTCCCTAAAACTAGGCCATTTATTGTGAACGTAAAGTTTGAGAAATTCAATTTGCTCTTAATGGTAATTACTATATGAAAATTTAGAGATAAACTTAAATTCAGTAAAAAAATTCTGAATTTATCAAGTTCATTATCTGAATTTTAGGATTTAATCATTCGCGTTTACATATATTTAAATTCGGATAATGTTTACTTTTATATAAATTTTTACTTAATTTAGGTTCATCTCTTTTAAGGTGTAACAATTTTAAGGTTTCTTTTTTACTGTGAGTGAGCAATATCTTCTATCTCTTTTTACATGTACGAGAGCCTCATTAACGCTTGAGAGTTTCTCTCTCTTTCTTTCTCTCGCAGCCTCGCAGGATCTTATTCCTTCATCTTCTTGCAGATGTATAGGGTGAGGGAGAAGCCCTGTGTCCTCTCCTCTTTCTCCCAGTTCTACCAACTCACTGACGCCACAGGCAATTAATCCTGGAATCGTACGTCAATCGTTATCGAATCGTGTCCGGCTGGGAAGGCCGAGCACGTTCGCCTTCGCAGAGAGAGGGTGATGGAGACAAGGAGTACAGAAAACAAAAGAAAAAAGGGTTTAACTTCTTCAAGAGCGATGATAATATTAAGTGGTAGTAGGTAGTTCTCTGAAGAAAATATATATATAGGTTCGAGACATGTAATTGAGGCTTTGGAATCGTGTGTTTTGAGGCTAGCTGGATAAAAAAATTTGTAGGTGTTTCAACTGTCAACCTATCAAGTTTCATGCAGAAATTTCCAAATTTGGCCCGGATCTGTTAAGAAACACACGGCACGACTGGACCCGGATCTGAGGACCCATTTCCGATCGGGGCCTGTTTCATCCCTGGCCTGAAACCCCCCGATCTACTGGACACGATTGGGGCCCGAATTCCCCGATTGAGTTGCAAAGGCGTTAAATACATGGAAAAAATTGGTGTTCAAGATTAGCATCTTGAATGTTGAGGATTGCAAACTTTATGACATAATATATCTAGTATGTCCAAGCTTAACTAATTGATTAAGGACATAGTCCCATTATATTTATGGAAAAAGCGATAATATAATCAATTTATGAATAAAGAAATTTTTTAGCACCTGCTCCCGTCGCTCTACTACTAATGGACAATTTTCTCTTTCCTTCATTATTATTTTCTACACAAATAGAGTCTTTATTTTTTGCTTATTTTGCTTACATTTAGAAAATTGCAAACCCATTATATAATTTCTTTAAAAACTGATAAACTCTACTAATAAACGATGTATTTATAGCATATGATCCGAATCGATTACGCGAACGTAACTGTATAAGTCTTTTCTTCCACTCACAAAAATGACTTGAGTTAATAGAATCAGTCGACCATCCAGTTAACAATGTAACATTTGTGTCACTTGAATGCTTGAATACACACATGTGTTTGAGCTGATCGGCTTTTATTAAGACTTAATCGTAAAACGGTTAATTCCACACACAGCTGTTCAAATGACGCTGATGTAAATATTTGTCAAAAAATTATGAAGGCACTCTTGGGCTTGTTAATTGTATTAATGTACTTAAAATTTATTTATTTAATATTTATTCAGCTCAAAAAACAGAAATAGCTCAGAACTAATAAACACATGTGGCGTGGAATGAAGAAATGTGCAACCAAAAAATCGATTATCTGTTTTTGATCGATTTATATGAAGAAAACGCCAGAGGTTAGCACCTGATATTAATAATGAGTTATAACTAGCAAATTTTTAAAAAAATTTTTTTATAAAAAGGACATGTAGTTTAACGAGGACGAAATTTGTTAATTATCAAATTTTTTCCAGTATCTCTGCGCGATTTAAAGAATACATATTTTATACATGCACATAATTAAATTGTATTAATATATGTTCCGTGTTCGATCCGCATACGAAATCGGTCATATTTGTTAATTTTGATGAAATTATTCTTGTATAACAGTCTAAATCTGTAATTTTGACTATCAACGACTCCTAATTGTATACGCGATTGCCATTCTTTATAATCTTACGTAAAAGGTTTGGTTAGTCATTAATGTCACACTAAAGACATCACGAGGACATGTTATAGCGAAACTCGTGCGCGTTTCCTATCGAGGTTGTCACGAAACATGAATGGCGAGCTGCACTTTTGAAAAAAGTACACATGAGTAAATGCAGAAATGTCGCTGTGGATGCTTAACGTAAATCCTTATCTACAAGTTCTTGATGTGGTTGCCCTCCATGTTTCCTTCTCCACGATTCTGTGGTATAGTATTTCATTTATTCTGACGCGACTAGTAAAGCCGGTTTTAGCAATAGTGCAGAAAAGTCAGTTTATAACATGAACTAATATTAAGTATTGCCATTTCCATAAAACGGACAGAATATTAGATAACTGTAGGGAACATCTTCTATTTAGATTTCAATTCACAATTTATCACCATAATATTTCTATACAGGTAGAAGAGTTCATTTAGATAATATACCAGTTTCAATTTCATGCATATAGATGTGGCCTAATAAGGCATCAAACTTGAATTTTACTGATAAGTCCTGCGAGCAAGTCACTATACTATATTACTATATCAGAAAAACAGAACACCATTTAAGTAAAAATTAACATTTCAAAATGGACCCAAACATATCCACTAAAGATATTTCTCATAAAAAGACGTTCGAGCTAAAGAAATTGAAATTGTCACTAAGTTAAAGCTATATATACATATTAAGATCTGCAGTGATAAGGGATGTCAACTGAACTTGATCCCATAATTTATTGAAGACCTAATCGGCGAAGAACCTGACTCATACCGTATAATTCCCATGCAATTGAGCTTATACAGATGTAATATAGTAGCCTTCAGAAAATCGATTAAAAGCTTTGGCTGTCACCATGATATAACAGCTAGGAAGTTATGCATTCACAGAAATCGGAATTTTATCCGGCTCCAGCTTGAGTTCCTCTTCTTCACAGAAAAAATTATAAAGAACGAACGTATAGACATTTTTTAAAAATATTTAGAAACACTTAATTACGCTTACGTAATATTTGAATAGCCCTTTTCAAGGTATAATAATATTAAGATTTCTTTTTTATTATGCTGGAATGAATCAGCTAAATTGGTGCTTGCTCTTATCCGTGTGTGGTCGCAGCTTCGAAGTTTGCAGGGGTTGTTGAAATACCGATAAGAAATCGGAGGAGGGTAATGGTAGAAGTAGAAAAAGGGCTGAACAAAGTGACGACCCCCAAGAGAGGCAAAAGTAATATCCGTCACGCAAGGATACGCTCGCGTGCTGGTAGCCATTGGTCTATTGATTTCGAATATGGTAATGGTGTCGGATTAAGGAAAATGGCGCCTCGGGGGTGATTCAGGTAGAAATTTCAGTACCGCACTAGTATGTACTGGCATTAATACAAAAGATCGGCTGGAAATGGGTATACATATGCTGTTGCAGTACCACGCCAGTACCATGCCAAAATCATGCCAGTACTAAGCCAACTTTTAGTACTATAATACCTATAAGACCAAGTTGTAAATTTCCTCCTGGGGCGCGTCGTGCGTAAAACACAACCCCTTGTTTCTACCAACCCTTTACTCTCTTTTTTTTGAATATGCCTATAAAAATTTTTTTCCAGAATCAAGGGATTCGCGTACGCAAGAAAATATATTTTGGCGGTCAAGGTAATATAGCTTTGCTATATGGAAAATTTAATTGGTGGTGTAAAATAATAAAAATTTGTGTATTCATAACCAGAAAAAGGTTACTGAAGATTTCAACGAAATCTCACTGATTTCCAGTGGAATTTCCAAAAGTCGGTAAAACAGAAAAAATGTCACTGTCAATCATTAAGATTTCACTGGTCGGCGTCAGGATTCCCCGATCTGGGCCCGACCACGGTCTAAGCAAAATTTCTATACGGGAATATATCTAATCGACAAATAAAAAGCGAGATATTCATCAAGAAAGTCGATCGGAGAATTTATAACAAGCTACGTTCAGATAATGTGTCATGTCCATAATTAAAATCCAAAAAGGACGCATGTGTTGAATATTAACGTTACAACAATATGTGTAACTTTTCAGTATAATAGTAATAAGAATAACTTCAAAAATCATAAACAGAAGCAGAAGATTATTCAAGAGGAAAAAAACGAGAAAAATGCATATGCAAATTTAAAATTATACCTAATGAATTTGATTCTTGCTGATCATTTAATTTGAGACATACACGTAGTACAGTAGCAACTCGTGGAGGGTATTCGAAATCGTAACCCTTGCAAAAGGCGTGGCGATAGAAGCAATTGGTGGGGATTGCTTTGTGATTGGTGAAACCTGGGAGCAGCTTATCCATCAATCGTCACGCCCATTGCACGCTCCAGTAGTCCCATGTAGATTACAGGACGTGTTACAGGCTCACAAGGTAGGCTAATGCCGTAAGGTGTCTGCCTACCTGGGAATCGCACCATAGTTTCACGATGTCGGCCTCTTGAAAACGTCAACTAAAATCTAATCAAGGGTGCTCATTGCTACCCCTTATCCTAAGCCAATAGGCAATGTCGTAACTGCTCATACATCACCCTATCCGTTGAATCATACGAAAACTTTCCGTGTCCAAGACACGCTAACTTTCCAGATATATACAATTGAATTTCAATAAGCAGATTTTTTTATCTCTTCATAACAACTCAACTTATCTAGAGTATTTTCGCCAAAGTCATTCATCAAACTACATGAGCTAATAAAGAGCCTTTCCAATATTCCACTATTCATAATAATATCTCTCTAAATCTGAATCAGTGAAAGACTGGTAATGAAATGATGAAAAGTCGTCATTAATTTTGAGTTACTAAGAATTTCTATTAACAAAACCGAAAAGATAACGAAGTGTTTGGGTTGCGCACTATACGCAGCTAATTTTGATTAATTCAATCAAAACTTTTATTGAGCCAATAGAAGTTTTTAAAAGTTCTGGTTGTAACAACCGAAATTTAGTTGTGACAACAAACAAATGCTGTTAACTGTGTAGCAATCAGAAATTTTGTTCTCTCTGATTTCAGTGTAATCAATGAGGGATATATTCCTATACAGCTTTATATTATACAAATATACATATATAAATAAATAAAGATCTTCTAATTTCAAATAATCTAATATTAAATGTTCACTGAAAATCTAACGGAAATTGAATCGAAATCATCTCTTAAGTTCCGTATACAGTATATCATGCCGCATTCCGCAATCGCAATATATCGATCACGATCATCCTGTTGAAAACGTTCGTATCACTTAAATGAAAATGAGCAATAGAATTTAATCGTTGCCCGCAACTGGATCTGCAATCATTATAAAGCGGAAAGCGACAAATGCAAGAAAACGTGAACACGTTAAACGTGGGTAATGATCATTTTATACATGCTCAGGTGTCGCTCTGCACTAACTCCGATGACTAGAAAATGACAAACTACAACACGACAGCTATATATTTTCAAGGTAGAGGTAATGAGAATCAGGCACTACTTATTAATAAAAAAAGTGCGATAAAGCTCTATTCTCACGATCTTGAATGCCTTTTTCTTGCGGAAATGATAATGACCGATAGAATATATTTACAGGAATTCATCTTCCTTTTTTCACAACTATAGTAATATATCGATAATAGGTATTTTAATTTTTATTAATTGATCTTTCACGAAATTATAAACATATATAGATTTTGAAGGTATCATTTATAAAATAAAAAGAACTATGAAAATTGCGAGAATAGGGTGTCTTCTTGAGATTTAAAAAAATATATTGTTTTTAGAAAAATCTGTTGAGACGAAAAAACTAACTTATAATTATATACGTTAAAAATTTTTTTCTGAATGACACTTTTGCATTGCTTCCAGATCTAATTTTCAATCTTGAGTTCGTGCATTTGATAATTTATTCCTTCACGTCAGTGATAATGAAGATTCATAATCCTCGTTTCAGAATGTGGTATTCTGCCCTTACTCGCTTGACTATATATCTAATACATATTTATGCCTATTACCTGTCCTCATAAAGCTGTATTCTTGCACCATTGCAAGCGTCGTGTGTAAAATATAGATATTCACGGCACATCATAATTGCAGCTGATTCTCGTCATTATATATATAAGTCTACCCTACTTAACCTTTGTTAACATATATATGTATATATATACAGAACTGTTCTCCTATAAATGATTATATCGCCAATCATATTGAAATTCGTTAAACCGACTCTAAAATAAGGAAGTTCTTCATTTTAGGGATGTGAAAATGTATATCGAGTGATATTTTCTAACGAGCTCTAAATGGATCAATCATATGAGATTGATCGATTATTGCATATGTATATTGTATACCAAAGAGCATAAAAATTTAGAAGTTATAAAAATTTATGAATAGAAAATTTTGCATAAATGCTTTACTGCAGCTTGTCGTAAAAGTTCTCTATAACTACTGAAGTGATCTCCTCCACATAGTTAAATTCGAGCCAAAAGGCATCTGATTTTTAAATGTATACAGGGTTGTTTATTAAATTTTGATCACGAAATTTCCGGATAATTCCTGAATTTTTCCCACTTATATCAGGATTTTCGTAAGATTTTAAGAAATTTTTAATCAGGGATTTAAAAAGATTTAAAGGATTGCGAGATACTTAAATGATTTAAAGTAATTTCAAGGACCTTTTTTAAGAATTCTAAAAAGTTTCAAGATTTTCAAGAGATTTCATAAAATTTCAAGACATTTTAATGGTTTTAAACAATTGCAAGCGATTGAAACCGATTTAAAAATATTTAAAGGACTTTAGAGAATTCAAAGAAATTTCTTATCAAAAGGAAAATTTCGGGAACATAAAGAGAAAATTTATGCATGTATGAAAAGACGAAAATTTTATGTGATGGACTTTGCTGCCTGGCAACCTAGACGAGTTGGACGTGTGCTTCTTAGACATAGGTGTTACACATAACTTGGGCGGGTATTGGCCTATTCGGAGGCAACCACCTGTGCGCATAGCTAATACCATATAATAAGGACTCATGCATATGAATTTAGTGGGCCAGTCTCTACGAGCTTATCCGCCAGAATCTATCGGGCCACAACACAACCCTTTAGATATACGCATAATAATGTTCCACCGGTCGTCCGTGTCTGCGCGCGGTAGGTATGCTCTACCACCAACATAGGTCATATAATTATTTATATCGGCAGATTTAAAAAAAAAACACTTCTAGACTTAAACTTAAAGATCAATATTTTTCATTCTAATTCGTATTATTGCTTTGTGTTCATTTTAAGCAGAGGGGAATTGTTTTGAAATAAAATTAAACATGATTAAATTTCTCGTGTAGAAATGTCCAAACCTGGCCCAGACCGCGGATGAAACCCAATTTGAACCCGATTGGGGCCAGTGTTCATCAATCTGGGTCAGACCAAGGCCACAGTAAAATTTCTACAGGGTTACTTCATTTTCTACAATATTTAAAGAGTTAAAATATGCATAGAAAACGTCACTGAATATTAAGTAGAATTCAAATATGATGCAAATGTTTAAGATTAAATGAGTTGAAACTTAAACTGTACAAAATGACTTTGTTTGAGATTCAAGTGAAATAATTCATTTTCTAATTCAAGTTCTAATTTTTTTAAATTTTTAATTCATTTTCTAATTCAGTTTCTAATTCAAGTGAATTAGACTAAATTTGAAATCAATTGAATTTATAAATTACTTTAGAGGAGTAATGTGTTCCCATCGTTAAGACATCAGTTACATTAGTAAGCATTTTTCTGACACCCTGTATAAAATATACACGAAGTGAAGATGCATGGCGTTAATATCCGTGGCGACTTCTTATAACCCTAAAAATGCCTGCTTAAGAAAAGGCAGATGGTGAACTCTGGCCGGACGTTTAACATGTACATATCGTGAATACTAAACGATTGGAAGCTACTCTTTTCTATTTTCCTCTCTTGTCCTCTTTCCCCTTCACACTCAATTTTCAGTCAGTGTACTACTTTGATCGTATGATCTATCTTTCATATTTTATCTTCCATCAGCACCTCATTGACCTTATCGCATGTAGTCGTTAGCGGAACGGGGGACCGAAAAGAGTTTTATTAATCTCCTTACCGCATCTAAGCAGACTTTAAATCTACGTCGTATAAAGCTGATAAGAGTCAGTTAATATACGTACGTCAAACACCAAGTTATAATCTGACATTTTTCATGAAGGGTTGGTTTTATAACCCTTCAAGACTGTTTTAATTTTATATTTTCCTGGTGTATTGTCTTTAGTATTGGATGGCCATATTCATCAAATTGAGAACTATTTGAACCATTTAAAGTATTTGTTGGAAGACTTTTATTAAAATTAAATTGACGGCATGTGAGTCTGTCTATAGATTTAGAAATCAATCTTATTGAAGAACATTGAAGAACGTCGTGTAACTTTAAGGGGGGAGTCTCGAGTAAAATTTTCAAAAAATTAATTTTCTTTTGCAGAAATGAATGCTCTGACATATGTTAAGAATGTAAATCCATAAGATCTAGAACGCATTACTGTGTGTTATTAATGCTGCAGATGTATTTAAGTTCGTGCGTCTACACACTCATAACGTCGTTGACTAAAAACATAATCGCTTTTTTTTCGAAATCACTTTTTTTTAAATTGACGTGCAACATATAACTCGAAAATATATACTATAAAACTTTCCCAAAGTTTCATCAAGACACTTTTCTTTTTAAATTCTTGCAAATCATCTTTTTTTGTTAATAATTTACTTATGAGACTCCTCCCTTAATCGTCTAATAATCCAGCTTAGATTATTAAGCGGATAATTATTCGCCTGACTAAGAATGAAAGGATCTCAATAGTAATTGTCTGCGAGGCTTAAGCGATCGTCACCACGTTCTTAATCATTGTTTGAACTAAAAATATACATAATTCTTTTAATAAATTGATCCGGGACTGGCAAACAGATACTCATATAAGACTGCCGTTATCGAACACGTAAGTATTTGTGCGCGTTTTTAATGTTACCCTTCCTTTTTATTTACGGAACAACATTTTTTAGAATTTTATATATTAGAATTTACTTGATCAATTTAAAAATATACATATGGATTATTCTCATTTAAAAAATTATATTAAAAACCTTTTTTATTAATAAAGAATTATTCAATTAAATGTTACGTTAATGAAAAATCTTGTCCAATCCAAAAATCAAGGAAAGTTTCGATAAATCATTTTTTGCGTATATTTAATTTTACTTTGGGATAAAGTTTTTCCGTCTTCCCTTCGCGGATGCTCTTCCGTAAAATGTAGTCACTCTCGGTTTCCGTCCTGGTCCCGGTGGCGCTCGCAATACATAATGAATAGCAAGAGCCAGGAGCCAAGAGGGAACGAAGTCGAGTTAAACGAACACCTGTGCCAACTGGGGCACATCCGACGGCACAGACGGATGGATGAAACGAACGGGTGGACAAAACAGGTGGGCCGAGCGCTGGGATTCTTTCCTTGTCGTCCCTCGTCTTAACTTAATTCAGGACTTCCATATCGGGCACCCTACAAAGCTTCTGTGTGTTCATGCGAGGCGCCTACTCCTACCTACACCACATACGAGCCAACGAGCACGCGCGCATGTGACTAGCTCGAGAGATATGCCGCGAGCGTTTTGTGATAAGGAGTAGATTGATAATCGATACCGAATATTTTTTAATTCATGTTCCAGTTTTTAAACCAGATGCGCGATTCTAAAGGTAAATGCAGCTCCAGCATGCTGCGATCGTTATCGCATTATTCTGATTTTGCAAACACCTGGGAACTGATGAGCTGAAGGAGATTGCATTTTCGAGTCTTTTTAATTATTATTGGTGGATACCAGTCACGAAAGCAGGCAATCAAGGTGATTTTGAACACCTGTATGTACTCCACAATTCTGATTTCGTTTTATGATTTACTCAAGTATGTGCAATTTAGAGATTTGAGTAATTCTATATGGACAGCTTTCCTAAGAGGCTAGAAAATGGGTCGTCATTAATATTTAATTAAGTCCATCTGATCGTTTTCGGTGCACCAAGCCAGTTGCTAATGTTTTGTTGGGCGATGCCCTTAACAAACAAAAGGAGAAGCGAAAGTCAGCGGATCGACACATGCTGGTTCCGTCATTGGTAAACGTCGAACTGCAACCAGATGTTGCAGTTCGGCTGTACATTACGCACGCATGGGTCCTTTCTTTCCTCTTCTTTTCCCTCTTAAACGACCCAGCTGCTTTCTGCCAACTTAAGCCACGTGCCAAATTTATCAATGGATCTTCGTATAATAAGCTAATCAGATGTATTATACGGGGCGGGGACGCCTTAAATACATAGGAACGTAGAAAGATGAATAGGGGGAGAGAAGGAAAGAAACGAATCGGCGAATGAGAACCGAGGAGAGGTGAAGGGTGTATTTGAGCGAGCAGAAAACTTTGCCAAGAATAACAATGAGAGGAAGTGAAGGTCCAACGAACGCGCCTTTTACGTAGGATGCTTTCCTTTCTCGATTCCGTGGAACTCGACTGCAGATACAATCCATCCCTCCTGCATCCTCTAATCAACGCGAGCACCCCGTTATATCCGTACCAGATAACACCATATTTACGCAGCCCGTAGCGTTTCCGTGAGTACGGCCACATATTCATTGATGATGAGTGAGCTAATAAACGTTCTCCCAGCCAAGCGAGCATCCGCGCTATTATTCAAATTGTTTCAGGTTTACTAAATTGACTCTAGATGCTGTTACATTCTTAATCTGAATTTCCTCATTCAGATTTAGAGAGTAACCTTTGGCACAATATATAAGTCACATATATTTGACCCATATATTTTTCAGAAATACACTGCTCGAACAGTGTGTTTCATCCCTGGTCTAGGCCAGGTTTGTAAATTTCTACACGGATCCTGACTAAAAGAAGAAAAATCGTAAATTATAATTTAAATTGATGTATTGTGTATATTAATTGAATAAAATTTTAGTCGAAACTGTTCTAAATTCAAGAAAATTCGCTTATATGTGTCTTACTGTGCAATGCCGTATCTACTTACGGATACAGAGAGACGAAAATAAGGTGGGTCGAGTGAGAATGCAGAATAGTTGATTGCCACTTTTAAAAAATATTAATGATGTTACTCACACATATTTGAAAATTTTAACTTTACTGGAAAAACTATTAAAAACATAAAAAATGTCTTTCGTTATTCATTGGTCAGTTTCCATATTATTCAGTGTCATATGTGCATTGATGACGCTTGGAAGAAACATTACCCAACCGGCATATGCAGGTAAACATAATTATTTTCGTTTTGGCTTTTGTTTAAGTTAAAAAATATGATGAATTGTACAAAATTATAATGAAGAATGTGTAGACCACATGTAATTCTCTTTTTGTGCTTTCAGAAGTTGCATAATATGTAATAACGGATATAAAAGAAGAAAGGAATTGCTGATGACCTTCACGAAAGGTATATTTAAATTATGTTCAATTTTTATCTAGATATTACCCTGCCATGATTTGGGAGTATATACAATTGTAAGGAATTATCGTGAATCATTGAGTAGTGCCTTTCACTACTCAAATTTTTTATTTACTTATCAGAAAAGAAAGCAAAACACGCTAATTATTATAGGACTTTTGTTTGCTTATCAAAACAATATATTTAAGTAAATATTATATCGAAATACGAAAGACGAAAACGTTTTCAATATATTATAAAAAAAAACATCATGCATTTAACCAGCCATAAAAATATATTTTAAGTACCAGTGCATTCATCTTTTTAACGACGCGGCTGCCTTTAAAACACATTTATGGATGTATGCTCGTGTACATACTTATTCATTTTCATAATCTGGAGCAGTCGTGAAAGTCGAGGAACTCAAAAAAATTTGGGTGAAGAAGGAACGCCTTTTTTATTATGCTGTTAAAAGCCCTTCATCAACAAAGGTGCATCTTTGCGCAGTCGATGCATGACATAACAAAAGGAAATGGAAATTATTGCACCCCCCCAGGTGGAAAAGTCGGTGTTCTGCCAATTCTTACAACCGGCACAGTGCTATGTCAATTGTACGGGGACAGTAATGCCAGCACTGACTGTCAGTATTGCGCCAAGAGTTGGCACACTACTGGCATAGTCTTGTCTTAGCATCGGCGCAGCACTGAATGTCAGTATTGCGCCAAGTGTTGTCATACTACTGGCGTAGCATTATTTTAGTACCGACGCAGCACTGACTGCCAGTGCTGGCAAGTAACCAAATTATGAGTAATGCCAAACATTGGCACAATACTGTCACAATACTGGACAAGTATTGGACCCTTTAGAGTTGGCAATCAATTGATGTATTAGTAACACCAAGTGTCGCCACAGTACTAGCACGGCACTGGTACAGTATTGTCCCTTTATTGTTGTCAATTAATCAGTATATTATATAATATATTATAAATATATAAAAAAATTCGAAACAGAATCTATCAGAGCTCCCGAGTCGAAATATAGGCCTAAATTTGCAATTTATATTAAAATAATGTATCATTACTAAAAAATAATAGATTATTTTTGATTATTTTCAAGGGCAATATACTTTTACCAGTTAATCTATTTTTGATATTATGCAAGCAAAGGAATTACTGGAAATTAATTTTACAACATAAATGTTTAAAAAAAATTTTAAAAGGGGTGAGAAGTCATTGTGCTCGGACTAAAAAATTTTATATGCCCTTTTACAATCCGGCGGTTCAATTTAATATTTGTGTATGCTCGGATTGAATATACCGTGGAAGAAATGTGTTACCCTCATCTCGAGAGCTTAGGGTAATGGTTAGGTTGCTGGACTCGCGTCCCGTAGGTCATGCGTTCGATTCCCCCCGCGTTGCGTGCGAAATTTTATTTGTTATATATGCGATAAAATTTACAAATAACGATTAGTTATAAGAATATCCATAATATAATTGCGAATAAACCATGTTCTTAATTAATATTTTTTTTTAAGACATTTTTTTCAATTTTTATTTAACTCAGCTCCTACTGTAATATTCTTATAGCCCCAACAATTTTATTGCGTGTATAATAAGGATCCATAATAGGCTTTGAGTACATATTTTTAAATAATAATAACCAGTGCTTAAAGTGCATTTTTGCTAGCATTCAAAGTCTTGCGGCAGCACTGGCGCAGACTGATAACGAGTGCTGGCACTTTGCTGCAGTGGGATTCCGAGCTCAAAATCCGAACGGATCTCTCTTTTTAACACCGTAGGATAGAAAGAGAGGTCCGTTCGGATTCGTGTACTCGGAATCCCACTGCTGGTGGCCAGTGCTGCGGTGGTCTTACCTTTTGGAGTTCTACCACCACTACGCCAAGCTTAAGCCGGGCTTCTGCCAGCGCTCTGCCAGCACTCGAAAACTTGCAGCAGCACTGGCGCAGCACTTTGCCGTTTGTAATTTTCCACCTGGGCCGTTATCAATTTTTCAGAACGAATGTAACGAATACAATGAATTTATTCATTTAAAACAAGTTAAAAAAAATTGTTAAGTAAAGAAATTGCACTAGTCTTTCTCGCACATCATTTTCATTTTAAAATTATAGTAATGAACTAATGCTCAAGAATACGTTGATTTCTAATCATTCATACATCCATAGAATTAAATCTCCAACCACGCTTAAGATTAGGGAATGGATAATTTTTGAAAATGGGTTAAAGTTTATATGTATGAATCGTGCATGACCATTATGCGTCCGTGTGCATAAACGTGTGTAATGGATGAGGAGGGGCAACCACCTGGCGTCAGAGTGACAAGATCTAAAATTAGAGCGTTTTTGTTGCGTGTCGATCGTCGCATGCGCGTATCGTCCGCCCCCTTCCGGCTTCACCTTATTTTCATAACTTCTTTCGATTCTCTTTCTTCTTTTTCTTCTATCCTCTGCTTACCCCTCTCAAACCCTCCCACCACCCCCCTATCACCCAACCGCCCTCTCTGTCCTCTTGTTTCATTATGCCATGCCTGCCTTCATCCGTTTCACGAAGAAACCGTGAGAAGCAGATCGATGAGTAACGCATTACGCGCCGTTACCGCGTATGTGCGTGCACCATGCATTGTGCACTAATATGCACATTGCACATGTACTTCAATTCATATACCTTTGAGACGTGTCACTCTTTACTTTTGGCGGTTTACTAAATTCGCACTTTATGTCCACCACATTTTGGGGTCAGGTGTGGAAACCCGATAAAAATTATCCGTGGTTGTTTTTATCATGTTTAATTGCTCCTGTTAATTTGAGTTAATTTGACTAAATAATATAGTTTTCTTGGATTTTCGAGACATTTCATTACACCACTTTTTTTTAGAGAGGATTGTGCACTCATTATTAGAATTACAACAATACTACTAAAAATGAATACAGTGGCTGACTAAAATCAGTTCTATCTACTCAAAGAGCACCTACTTCGAAAGGTTGTGGATAGTCTACAAAATAGAGGCTTCAATTCCCATATCTAACTACAATTCACATTATCGAATTTTGTTTTATGATTATTAAATACTAGCCAGTATTGTAAAAATCTTTTTTTTCCCGGTGTCGACAAAAAGTGAAAAGGAAATCATTAAAAATGAAACCTCCCCCCACAGATCGGAGGGTTTCATCACTGATCTGGGCCAAGTTTAGAAATTTCTGCACGGGTACCTAATCTAGCTTTGAGTAGATCACGACTCATTTAAATTCAAATTATTCAATCTACTTTACTTATCACGTACTTCAATTGAATTCAGTAAAATCTATTACACTAAACAACGAATTAATTACGAACACGCACTTAAATTCCTCAGGCTTGGCCAACAAAAATAACATATAAAAAATAAAACTGATTTATATGACAACCTAAACACTTGTTAATAATGCTTGTAATTCTTATTTCTATTTCCTCAAATCTCTGCAGTAGACAATTTAAACTTGAAGTTCAATATATCACGTGTTCTTGTTGTGTTTTTGCATTTAAAAGCACTTATTAAATAATTGCATAGTACATAATCAGTTCTTTTCTTGCAACGTGATCACCAACGATAAACTCAACCTTCGTGAGGATCAGAACAGTTAACGTTTATCAATGCGTGTATGTGTGTGAGCTAAAGCTACTGATATTCGCATGTGTAAAACGTAACTGCCTACAATTTAGATCCTGAATACATTGCGAGAGTGTAGCACGTGGCGTACTTGTCCTACACGTTATATGTACCAGTGCAGGGTTGATAAGCACTTACCTACTTTATGTGTGGCGTGCATTACTATCGTTGCATGCAAACTAAAACGTCTACAAGTTAGACCGTCGACATTGGTGCGCGCCCTGCAACGGAGCTATAATTTTATTTCGTTTATTCTCTTTAGCATTATCTGAAAAATCTCGACTCGATTTTCTGAGGACTGCGGACAACTTCAAATACCTAACTTCAATAAATACTTTTGTGAAAGGTGCAATCTAAAATAATATCTGAATTCACTTGAAGACGCTTTAAGTCGCTTAAAGTCACTTAAAATTTTCCTGAAGTCATTTAAAATCTCTTGAAGTCATCACTTAAAATTATTTTAAGTCTTTTAAAATTCATCAAAGAAATTTCAAGTGACTTCAGGAGAATTCGAATGACTTCAGGTGACTTTAATTCAGTGAAATCTCCCAAAGTACCTTCGTCCAAACTGAAGAATTTAAGATTTAAAGAAAAGAGGAAACTCATTGGAATTTTCAGTAGTTCTAGTTCCAGTTTTGCGGAGAAGTTGTATATCTATTAGAATATGTAATGCATACGCATTAAACTTCGTATACTCACACATAATTGAAGTAATTGACTACAGAAAATTGTGCAGATAATTCTTTCCGCGAAAGAGATAATATATCTTTAGCAGACAATATTTTTTCAGGTCATAGAAAAACTCTCTATAAATACTATATTTTCAAATCAGTATATCTCGAAAATATATTTACGTTATACAAAGTTTGTGACTGTCAGTTACTAATTATTTTAATCATGCATCTCAAATTGTATACTAAATTCCCGTTGCCAAGAAATTTTCCCTGTGAAGAGATACAATTAAAAATTTCTCGAATAAATCAGCGGAAAGAAGATTGATCTTTTTACGGTCGTTTAATGATACAATCTACTCCCTGGAGGATACTTATTCTATCGGCAAGTGAACGCGCGTACACAATGTGTTGGCAAGGGAAGAAGAACATTTACGCTTTCTGAATTACCACCCATTATCTACTATTCTCAGTGAGTCTCCCACACATAATAGAACTTATATAGAGTAGGTATATACTAAGGTATCCACCATTGCTTTCCCTGGTTGAAAAAGAGGAATAATAATTAAAGGAACGCAGACAGTGCGCGGAAGGCGTGTAAACGGTAGCCAATGTTTCATATTTTGAAAAGAATAAGAGCATCCTGTGGGTTCTTTGGTACGGAAGAGACAAATATTCAACACCACTCGTCGACACTTTTGTACGAGTTCGACTGAAAAGCAGCGAGAAATGCGCTTCGTCGAATATTCCTCTTTTTTAAATGAATATTTCAATAATTATACCTCGTTATGAGGATGTGAGATGATTAGTAGTCCGCTTGCAATTTTGCTTTAAGAAAGGAGAATTTGTCACGCTTACTGCAAGTTATTACGCACAAAAAATATCGAAAGGAAGTAAAGAATCTTACATTAACAGTTCTGCTTTTGAATTTCAGTTATGGATAAATCTTTAGAACATCTCACTTTTGTCTCATCTTTTAACGAGAAAAATACCTTATTAATGGATTTACTTACAATGGTCTAATCGAAAAAATAATTATTATTCTATAGTTTTAATGTAAACTAAGGCCAGCGTTTGACAGTAAGTAACAGTAACGTTAACGCGTTATTTTTGTACAGTAACGTATCAAACACTGACTAAAGCATGCAATTAAATTTCACATCTCCTAAAACAATGAATCAAGTGTTATTCTCTCATGCGACGATCTTGAATGCAACCGAGCGAATAAATAGTGGTAAGTACAGTTTATTATCCAGAGCGCAGACTTCGTGATCACGGGAGCAGGTAGGCGTAAAAATAATATTTGCAGAGGCAGAACGATCAACCAGGATGTGCAAAGCGTCTTCCTCTTGGGATATGTCGAGTCTCGAGAAAATGAAATAAGCACCTATTCGCATGGCTTTCCGCTATACAGGGTGCCAGTGTGCAGATCAAGAAAACCGAAGGCGATGCCGTGCAAATAAACGCGTGCAACCGTGACAGAAACGCCAGAGGAAGCAGGTTCCATTATCCTTTTATCGCGACTTGGTCTTCGACAGCAGTTATAAGAAGGAAACAGAGGGAATGAGAATGAGGACTAATTCGAGTATCCATGAACGTATAAAAACTGTTTTGAATAAACTAATTACCACTAGGTAATTTTGTTTTCAAAATGCCAAGCCTTTTCCAGGTTTTATGCTGCAAAATCATTTCATGCTGAATATAAAAAAGAATAAAATTAACTACTAACAATTATCCAGAAAAAAAAGGTGCTTAAGTGCTATTATACATATTTTGAGGTCAAGAAGTGAACTTCTTATCTTTAAAACGCGATTTATGAAACAATTGTTTAAGAAACTGTATCATAAAAAAGATTCTAATTGGTCATCCCATCAAATATTTCACAGCAAAAAATATCATTAACTCTTTCACGCACCGTTTAGGATTCGCCTCATAAAAACAGGCATTCACGTAGCTATAACCTCTGTATCTAAAGTTGGAATCGCATCTACATATTAAACAGATTGACTATTCTACATAAAGCATTGTTCTTCCCGCGTCTTTCTTGCCAACCGAACGCGCCCCGACAAGCTATAAGTACACTGAAACCCCCATTCCTGCATGACCGATTCCTGATTTAAGTGGAAATCCAAATATGGATGAGGGGTGGTGAAGAGGTGAAAGAGAGGTACCACGAGCTCGGCAGTGCCGTTGTTAGAAAGTGGGAAGTACCCTATAGCCCAAGCGGATAAAATTTGATTCTGTTTTCTGTCATGTCGTCTGCTAGTCATTTCTAGTTCGCTCTGTCCAATCAGACGAAAACTTTCAAAAGTAGCAAATCATATAATCGCGCCATACGCGACGCATGCGCATCATCGTGGAGCCCGCGCTGCCCCACGTTGGAAATACCGATACTCACGGCCCTGAAATGTTTACGAATTTGCGAACCCCATATCTGGGACATCACATACCGAGCTGTCGCAGGAATGGGGGTTTCAGTGTACTTCGTATAAAGCTGCTATTCTCCGTATACATATAACATTATGCGCGGATAGTTACCAGGAGCTCGCATTTAGGGTACGTACTTACACATACGTATGTCCTCGATTTCACATTATGTAAGAAAGAAGTTAGGTAAATGATGTCTCATTTCCGGTCTCTATACAGCTTGCACGGGTCCTCTCTCTTTTCCTTGCAGCTCCAATCACGGTTTCGTTTAAAACAGTGCCCCAGATTCCCCAAACGCGCTGATTACCGATCGCGAAAGCCTTTTTCAGACGTCTGCATTCTGCAATGCTTCGTATGTAAAAGAAATAAATTGCTTATAATTGTAACTCGCCTCGTGCCGGGTGTACCGAAAAACAGATGTATGCAAAATGAGTTGTTCGAAGCAAGGCACATGAAATGATGGCCTAAATTAATCTTAAGCAAAGATTTTAATTATTTAAAAAATCTACAGATTGCATGAAGGCCTAGTAGGAATTATTTTATTAATTCGGAGTTGATTTAGAGATTAAAATCAAATTATTATTGAAGATTAACATTTTAAAAATAATTTAAATTGTTCTGAATCGTTCAATACAAAAATATGTTCATTTGAATAACGTTCAAAATTTTTCAGTCATATTTTTAGTGAGATTATTCCTCATTCCAGAATGGGTTATTAACATGCATAGGAAACATTCTTCTAAGAGACTTTATCTAATATTAATACATACGCATATAAAAATGTGCGACCACAATTTATTTTCTTTGCCCTTATAGCAAAACTAACACACAGAAATATGATGCGATGTTGGCGACATTTGATATGTAAAAAGGCGATTCAGTTTATTTGAAGGTTGTGGTATCATCCGGTGTGAAAAGACGCGAGACGCGGGACTACATTGTAACTTACAACACGATTCGGAGGTTGAAATATAAACCTGAGGTAATCTCAGTGGAGATTTCTCAAGTGTAATGTTCATGGGCTTTGATAAGAGGTTTCTATAATCACTTATGGAATTAATGATGACCGCAAAAAAATATTCCTGTTAATAATCGTAGCAGTAAATGAGGCAGTTATTGACATCTTGAGTCGGATAATAAATTCTGGACTTCAAATTCAAGAAAATCTCTATTAAGAATAGAGGTATATAGAATAAAATAAATAATCAAAAATTTAACTATTACCCAGGTGGAAAATTACAAACGGCAAAGAGCTGCGCCAGTGCTGCTGCAAGTTTTCGAGTGCTGGCAGAGTGCTGGCAGAAGCCCGGCTTAAGCATTGGCGTAGTGGTGGTAGAACTCCAAAAGGTAAGACCACCGCAGCACTGACCACCAGCAAAGTGCCAGCCCCGCTGGTCAGTCTTGCGCCAGTGCTGCCGCAAAACTTCGAGTGCTAGCAAAAATGCACTTTAAGCACTGGTTATTATTATTTAAAAATATGCACTCAAAGCCTATTATGGATCCTTATACACGCAATAAAATTGTTGGGGCTATAAGAATATTAAAGTAGGAGCTGAGTTAAATAAAAATTGAAAAAAATGTCTTAAAAAAAATTATTAATTAAGAACATGGTTTATTCGCAATTATATTATGGATATTCTTATAACTAATCGTTATTTGTAAATTTTAACGCATATATAACAAATAAAATTTCGCACGCAACGCGGGGGGAATCGAACGCATGACCTACGGGACGCGAGTCCAGCTACCTAACCATTACCCTAAGCTCTCGAGATGGTGGTAACACATTTCTTCCACGGTATATTCAATCCGAGCATAAACAAATATTAAATTGAACCGCCGGATCGTAAAAGGGCATATAAAATTTTTTAGTCCGAACACAATGACTTCTCACCCCTTTTAATTTTTTTTTTAAACATTTATATTGTAAAATTTATTTCCAGTAATTCTTTTGCTTGCATAATATCAAAAATAGATTAACTGGTAAAAGTATATTGCCCTTGAAAATAATCAAAAACAATCTATTATTTTTTAGTGATGATACATTATTTTACTATAAATTGCAAATTTAGGCCTATATTTCGACTCGGGAGCTCTGATAGATTCTGTTTAGAATTTTTTAATATATTTATAATATATTACATAATATACTGATTAATTGACAACAATAAAGGGACAATACTGTACCAGTGCCGTGCCAGTACTGTGGCGACACTTGGTGTTACTAATACATCAATTGAAAGGGTCCAATACTGGTCCAGTATTGTCACAGTATTGTGCCAATGTTTGGCATTACTCATAATTCGGTTACTTGCCAGCACTGGCAGTCAGTGCTGCGTCGGTGCTAAAATAATGCTACGCCAGTAGTATGACAACACTTGGCGCAATACTGACATTCAGTGCTGCGCCGATGCTAAGACAAGACTATGCCAGTAGTGTGCCAACTCTTGGCGCAATACTGACAGTCAGTGCTGGCATTACTGTCCCCGTACAATTGACATAGCACTGTGCCGGTTGTAAGAATTGGCAGAACACCGACTTTTCCACCTGGGTATAAGCTATAAATTACTTAATAAGGTAAATAGCCTATTTTTGGAAAAAAATATTTATTATTGCGAGCGTTAAGTTGGCGAAATCAAATTCCTATGGTAAAGTATTACAAGCCCTTAAACGATTTTCAGAATCCAGGTGGCCAATTTTGTAGACGCATGTGAGTTTGTGTATGATTTGAGTAGGGGTTTCGCACCGCCACAATGTATATAAATTTTGAGATGAGTGTGATACTAACAGGTAGATATTAAAAGGGGGATCGCGACGCAGCATGCATCTGCAGGTTCCGAAAGTGAACGTGCATTAACATTGAGTCGGGTTAAAAGGAGTGCACCAAAGCAATCGATAAGATCTCGCAGTAGCCAGCACCGGCTGGACGAGATAGAATCAAACCAAACGAAACCCTTTGCGCGGCTTTCAGCCACCTTGCTCGATTCGACCACCACCTTATAACAATATCACCATCTGTGCGTCATTAGCTTAAGAGGTACAAACAGTCTGTGGTCTCTCACCTCGTGTATGACCTGAGGCCGATTTGCTCGCTTCGCTTCTTCTTATGCGCATCTCCGCTCGTATCCGACACTTATAGCAGTCATTACATTGCATGGGTGGAAAACAGCTAAGTGGAATATGCCCGGGAGCTTAAGTACATTGAGAGGAGAGATAATAGAGAGAATCTACATTCAGGTATCTTAGTCAGAAGCACAGATTACGTGAAAATCATGAATACAATAATATAAGCGCTATAATGAATATAATATAAGCTCTATGAGCATAATATAAGGTTGCAAGTGCTAGACAAAAAATTCAAAACCGTTTTCAGATGCATCACAGCCTTAGGTTGATATATTTTATATTCTCTACTTACAATTTTTCAGACCAAAAAGAATCCTCTTTGAAAAATTATACTATTCATGCTCTAATGATGTTTTTTTTTTATTTTTGACGACTTCATTTTTGGTATGCAGTATTCCATCTGTCCGTAAGAAAATTATAGAGACGACTGGAGGAAGTGTTCCTACCACAAATACTTAAAGTGGTATGTAATGAGTACAGAACGCGTGACCATTCCCTCCCCAAAAAATTTCCTTTGCCAATGTTACCTTTAGCAATGTTTTCTTTAGCAATGGAACATTATACTAATCAAACGGCCCTTTGTGATAACCGAGAGAAAACTTGCACAATAATGTTTCCTATGGAAAGGACCCTAGCTTCAGATCAAAACATAACTATTAATATACGCAAAAACTCTATAGTTATGACAACCATAGAAGTAGTAAATATGGTACAACTATTAATTTGTGGTTTCCGTAACCACGATTTATATTGACAGAACCACATGTGACTATGACAACTATTAAATACGAGATTAAATAATAGTTGCCACATAGTTGTGGTTGTTTCCTCACAATCGTGGTTAGGGCAACCACAAATGTGGTTATCACAACCATAGCGGTTTTTTCCGTGTACCAACCGCAGCTAGGAACCACCCCAGAAAAAGTCCCTTTATTATAGAAAGGGAAATAGCAACCCTTATAATGATCTATAGCAATTATACCCAAATACTAATTATAATTAACTTGATAATATACTCACTTCTTGGAAAAAAATTGAATTCTATAGTGCATAATTATATACTATTTTGTGTGTGAATGTCCTCTAAATCGAATAGAATACAAAATTGTGCAGCTTTATATTCGAATATCGCCATTATTTAAAAATTACGGGCATTGAATACGCAGCTACCGTTTGAACCAATCGGAATACAAATCGAATTTCAATAATCCCACTTTACAAGTGCTTACAAAGAAGGTAATTGTTCAACACCAATAATCATAATTTATGCTCAAGTCGCCTTAGAGACGTTTATATATGTGATCACCACCCACGGTGCGTAACTGAACGACAACGAAGTCGATGTGTAATGACAATGAGAACGTCGTACACTGAGAAAGGAATATTATTCAAAAGCAAATGAGCCCTCGTCTTGCTACGTTCAATTTCTACTGCTGACAGCGTTTCTTTATGTTGCTCATCAACATCCGTTGCTTTTCAAGTGGCACCCTAAACATGTTACGCAAATTAATGTCGCCTTCACGCACATTTTTATTGACCAAAGCCGGAGGAGAATTGTCTGCTCTCTAAAGGTGTAAAGCACCATTTTCATGATATGTACACGCATAGCTAACAACGTTGCCGCGACTAATTGTTTGCGTTTAGACTCGACCTGATTATAGTCCCGACGTGAGTTTTTTTAATCTTTGTAGAAGTACATATTTTAAATCTCATTATAATGTGCTTCACAAACAATACGTGAAAAAACTTAAAATCATAAATCTCTTGAAATCCATCCATGTGAAAAATTCGTGGAAATCTCATCAAATTCCTATAGAAACCTCTTGAAATTCCTTAACATTTAACATCTTTTAAAATAATTAGAAATCTCATAAAATTCCATGAAATGCATCAAAACTCTACACAAAAACTTTTACAAATCAAAAAAATCTTTTGAAACCCCTAAAAATTTAAAATTAACATTCAATATTTTAATTTAAACATTTTTTAAAAAGTACAATATTAATCGCGCTGTTTGCCTAGTTTTTATCAATTATTTTCGGAGGATTAGAGGGAAAATTTAATATTCCGATAAAAAATCCTCCATAGAATTGAATTGGAAATTGGACAATTTTAAACTTTAAATTTTCTTTTAACAATTTTGCATATTTGAATTTAAAATTATATTGAGTATTATTATAGAGTTTTATTAATTAAAGTTATTATTAGGAATTAAATTCACTCGAGAATCAACAGTATACCAAAAACCTTCAAAATGTAAACATTTAACAATTTCATTTTCGTTTGAATTCTCGGTTTTCGAGCATTTTTCATTATCAAGAATACTCCCCCTAGTGAGTAAAGTGGTAAAATACAAATTATTTACCATGTTGGTAAGATAAAGCAGATATCTGTCTATCCAGAAAAAGGTAACAAAAAAGTAAAACCCTACTTTACCTACATATAATTAAAACAACAAAAATTTGAATCTTAAATTAAAATACCAATTTTTTAATCATTTTAAACATTGAGAATATTTCAAACAATAAATTTCCCAATATTCTCTGAATACAGTAAAAATAATGTAAATTTTTTAGGAAAAAAAAAGTTATAGAGTGGGAATGTAACTTAACCTCAGCAAAGTCTTACCGTAATCACTGTGATACCGGCTTTACTGAAGTTCGGGACAAGTGCAATTGCGCATTGCATGTGCTCTAAATTGAAGAACATTTGAGCCATTTGAGGATCTTAAATTCTCAGTGCACGAAGTTTATAATCAGAACATAACATACTTTCGGGAGTTTCTTTGAGAGTAATGAGCAAGCCCATCCGACACTTCGATTCCTATCGATCAGGACCACACCTTGGATTTTTTTATAAAAGAACTCTCCACGTAGAACCGTGAGCCTAAAGAGATAAATATGGCCTATAATTTTCCGGGGATGCCTGCAACACCTATGCCACCAATGGGTAAAGTTCTCTTGACAGTTTACCTTGTATATTTCGTAATCGATGTTTTTTGTGCTCAGCCATGTGGAAAATAATTCAAGGCATGGTCTATACTTAATAAAATATTCTCTAGAATAACTTAAACACCAATATATCTTCTCAAACTTCATTGTTAATCCTATTTTTATTAATGTTTTTCTATTCTTTAGTCAGATTTATGGTTGCGTAGCAAGTTAACAGAAAGCGATTCTTCCATTTTCGTCATTTCACAGTTTGTTTACTTTGGGTGATTCTAAGAAATTTATATGAAAGTTTCACAGAGAACAATTTTCTACTAGAGTTCAATGAAACGAATTATTATTTATTATTATTATTATTATTATTATAGTTTATATTCTTAACTCTCTGTCAGAATTTTGTAGAAAGAAAATCTTTTAAACGAGAAAATCAATTAATTACAGGCATGGGACCAATGGGACCCCTGGGTCCAATTCCTGGTCCACAAAGCTTTATGGAATTAGCTAGTCAAGGATTTCCTCCTCTACCGCCTCCTATACCCTTACCTGGAATGAACGACTCGCCGCTGGAATTTAGCACAAGCAAAAATCAACCTCCCATAGTACGAGAAAGTACAGAAGACAATAACGAAAGGAGGAACGAGAAAAATGATAGCCGGAAAGAACGTGATAGCAGAGAAAATAGAGAAAATCGAGAAAATCGAGATAGCAGCAGGAGGTTGTTATTTTGTTTAGAAATAAATGTTTAAGTACACCAATAAATTAACTCTTCTAACGCAATTTTGTTTTTATCTTCAGATCGAGAGGTGATCGAAGCGACAGAAGAGAAAGAGATCGAGAAAGGCGAGAAGACAGGAACGAAAGGGAAAGACGCGAGGAGCGAAGGCCTGATGAAAGGAATACTGCAAACTCTTCTCTCAGTAGTAGTACTCATAGTAATTCCAACGGAAATGAAATGACAGGGACACCAAATACTACGAGTAATACATCCGGAATTGGAGCTCAAATCGAACCTTCTCCAAGTGTTTGGAGTATGGGGGTTGGTTATCCTATGATGGGAATGGGTCCAATGGGACCTATGGGACCCATGATGGGAGAAATGACTCTGGGACCTCATATGGGACACGCACATGGATACGGACCGATGGGAATGAGCATGATGCCTCATGAAGGAGCAATTATGAGTGCACAAATGCTAGGCCCTGAACAAATTATGACTGATACTGCGGCGCAATTACTTACTGGTACCCTACCTCCTCCACCCACAACACCACAAAATACCAAGGAAATTATTCATTGTAAAAGCTGTACTCTATTCCCTCCTAATCCAAATGCCCCACCACCAACTACACGAGAAAGACCACCAGGGTGCAGAACGATTTTTGTTGGAGGTAAGACTTTTTAATTTCAATCATTAAATTATACTTGTCTAAAGTCTTGACATTCTTTCTATGGAAAGTCTTTAAACTTAAATTCTTCTTAGGCTTGCCGGAAAATATTACGGAGGCGATAATACAGGAAATATTTGAGCGCTGTGGAGAAATCACAACGCTACGATTATCAAAGAAAAATTTCTGTCATATACGTTTTGTTTTGGAAGCTAGCGTTGACGCAGCAATATATCTCTCTGGATATAGAGTTAGGATAGGTTCTAATGGCGATGCAGCTAACACAGGCAGACTTCATGTAGATTTTGCTCAGGTTAGAGACATGTTCTTCTTTTAGATTCCTAATCAATACAATGTTTTATAATAACATTACAAGAAATTGCTTACAATTGTAATGTAACAGGCGAGAGATGATCAATATGAATGGGAATGCAGACAGCGACAGCTTCAAAGGGAACAACGTCACAGGGAAAGAGTTGAGAAAGAAAGGCAAAGACCTCCTTCTAGTCCACCACCCGTTGTACATTATACCGATCATGAAGCATCGAATGTCTGCGAAAAGATTAAGCAAGATGATACTTTTATGAAAGCAGTGCAGGTTGATAAACCTTTCTTTTATATCTCTGAAAATCTATTCATTTTTAAGTTAAAACCGAGATTAATACCCGTACTTGCTTGTTAGTGTTATTATTTTAAAACGAATTAATTGATCCAGGTTGTCGTTACTTGGCTTGAACGCGGAGACTGTACGAAAAGGAATGCCAACACATTTTACTCAATGATCCAATCAACTAATTCACATGTTCGTCGACTACTTTCGGAAAAGGCTTTGTATGAAGAAGAACTGCAGAAAGCCAAGGAACTCATGAAGGGTCGAATGCAAGGACTCCTCATACAATGTATGTTTAAAAACTTTTTATATTCTTAGCATAGCTTTAGAACTGTACATCTTTACCATGTATGCAAACCCATATCAGCATACGTATCAGTTTTTCTGGTAAGTGTCACCTATAGCAAGACATCAAGCAGTTCTTTGCAATGGACAGTCAGCACACTAAACTTTGACCTATTTTTCTTCGGGTTTTTGTTTTTAATTAAACGCTTCAAAATCATGCAACATTTCTCTTCAATTTATGCCAATCATCGATTAAGTGTTTTGCTTTTGATAATTCTTTTAAATTGTAAAGCTCTTCATTTTTTTTGCCTTTTTTTTAATATTATTAAATTATATGATTTATGTTCCAAATTAAAGCTATTCAATATTCTTTAGTTGTATACAAAAAAAAAGGTGACGTGCGCTACTGACAACTGCATTAATTTTTTTCTAAATTGAAGAAAGAAACTGAGTAAGTTCTTATTGAAATGAAAATTGAAAGAAAACCCTGTCAAGAAAGTAAGGTACTTCTTAAGAGTAAAGTATTTGCGAGATTACAAGAATAAGGTACAAGTACATGGTTTGGAGCTTCGGGCTTAAAAATGCATTTGAAAAATCTCATCTAGATGGTTCCGAGAAAATTGGAGAAAATAAGGTGGGTGAAGAATGCTGACTTCGGTTTTAGGTGCCAATCACTCAACAACTGGAGATCCCGTTTTTAAACGTTAATTTCATGGAAAGTCAGTTTCCAATTGCATGCTCAGGGTTAACAAAAGGTGTTGGATCCTAAATTTTAAAGAAAGAGAATTTTATATTACGATAATTATTAGCAATATCTGATTTTGAAATTACTTGCTGATCGTAATCATAAATTGTCTTTAAAGTTCACCATCTACATCAGAAAATGAATGCGAACAAAGATCAATGAACTTGTATTCAGGATGTTTGTTCCGAAAGAAGAATGTGATTGTGCTTTAAGAAAAGAAAACAATAGTCCAAGGCATGCAGGGAAATATTCAAGTGATGATAGATCAGAAAGAAATTTTTTAAACTTTTTTTTTGAACTTGCTATATAGAATAAAATTTCCTGTTGATAAGCTGCTTTTTCATAAGCATGAAACACAAGACTAATCCAATCAAAAAGATTCATCCTGTTTTTCAGTGTTGGGGACGTTCTCATTCCTTCTTCATTAAATTATTTTGAAAGTTACCTTTCTTATAAGAAGAAAACATATTTTCAAATTTAAAGGATTTCATTGATGTTAATTTTTAATGCTTTTTAATTTGCAGGATTCTAAATGACGATATTGTTAATTTTTAAAGGCTTCCAACTTGATAATGCTCAAGCTTGACTGCATTTCAATTTGAAAAGTAATTCCAATTTACAAGTGATAAATTACTCCCCAACACTGGTGTTTTTTATACTTGTGGCTCGAGCCAAGATTTTTTATACGTTCAAATTGAAATAACTTTGCCCATTTCTCGTAAAAAATGCAAGGAAACTAAGTACAACGATTAGAAAAAATTTAGTTGAAACTTTAAAGCAGGGTGTACAATAGAGGATTTGTTGTGTTTTTGTATGCGACATGCGACATCCGTGTCATCGACAGTCAGTCAGATCGAACGAGTATTCACTGCTGCCAGCCACAAGAAAGTTTGGGATCACTTCACCAAGGCCCAACGGAAGAACATCGAAATGTGGAAGAAACAATCCTCGGTATGTATTTGCATTTCGATCTGATTTAGCGTCATTGTGCTAGAACTTTAAGGACAGACCATTGCCTCAACCAAGTTGCATCATGATATGCTACCATGCTCAAGCAAATCTTTCCTCATACGTTTCATCCCGCTCGTTTGTTTTATTGAACAAATTTTTGAATGCAGAGCAAATGCAGGTAAGTGATTAGGCAAGAGCAGCTTTCGGGACAGTCAGACACACGCTTTCTGCTACGACAATTACAACTCTTATTGGTAATTTAAAAAAAAAAAACACAAACAAGGAGAGGTAACCACACAAATTAACACGATCTAAGACAGTCGTATAATATTAACGCTAGAGGTAAAAACATGAAAGCTCAGGATTTTTCAATTCAATTTTCAATTACGTGGCATGGACTCTTCGAGGATGTTAGCGGTATTCAAGTTATTTTTTTCGAAATCTTTCTGTACTTCAGAGTTGAGATAGACTTAGAAGGTAAGGTAAGATAATACCTAGGTCGTAATGATAATTTTAAATGTAAATTTGTGAAATTTAAAAAAAAAAAAATTAGGTCTCTGAATTACAGAAAAGGGTTTTTAAAGCGAAGATGATGATTATCAAAAGCTCTTGAAATCCAATGTGTGTTTTTTTTGCATTGCTTCAAGTAAATCAATTTTGTACGAAGATATTATGAAAATCTGATCCCTGATAATGTATTAAGCATCAAATGTAAATATTGCATGCATTTATCCAGAATTATATGCATATTTGTAGCTTTTACTAAATTTTTGAAAAATGACAGGAAATTAAAGCGGTTCAGTTGGAAGATGTTCTTATGGAAGGCGAGGGAGAAATGGAAGTTTCGGACTCGGAGGATGAACCTCAGCGCAAGAAGCAAAGACATTTGCCTGACAATCATGAAGATATCGAAAAGGTGCAGTTATTGAAGGAAGAAAACGATAGTTTGAGGTGCCAATTAGAAGCTTATAAGAACGAGGTAAATTGTCTAGAAATGGAAGTCACCGAATTACCAATTTTAAAGTCAGGATTAAATTTGAAATGTAAAACAATTTTACTGTGCAGGTGGATCTTCTGAAATCAGAAACGAAAAACGAGATAGATGGGAAGGAAAAGCAGATGAAAATGCTACAACAAACTTTAAAAGGCATGCAGGAACAATTACTGCAATCAAGAAAACAACAAGCTCAAGACGATCAAAAAATCAAAGATTTGACTATAAGGTTAAATGCTGCGAAGAAGGAAGAACCTCCAGAAAGTGAAATAATAACTCTAGACAAGGACGATGATGTAAACGAAGAGCCAAGAACTCCAAAACACCTTACTTCCTCCTCTGGATCGATTCAAATTACCCAAAAAGATGCTAAGCTCATAGGTAATTTATTGCCTATTTTCAACGGGAATTAAAAAATTTGTGAAACTACTATGTCCAAATCATATAAACTTAATGGAAAAATATTAAATTTTGATATTTCTTTAAATTTCAGGTCTCATTGCAACATTTCTGCATATACATCCATTTGGTGCTAGTGTGGATTACGTCTGGTCCTACTTACAGAAAATGGAACCGGGGTTAAGACCAAACGAAGTAGAATCTCTAATGCAAAGATTTCCTCAAGTATTCAAGCAGGAATTATCTGGCATTGGTGCCAACATGGAAAGACGCTGGCAGTTTTCAGGTTTCAATGCCTATAGAATTCATTAAAGACCACCAAATCTCGTGATATTATTTGTAATCCCAACAACAAGGGTGACAATTTCCTGTGAGACTATTATCAGTTTAGTCTAATGAACTTAATTACACTTATAAATCTATGATTTGCCATATTAGTATGTAAGTTATGTTGCGTGTTAACAAAAGACAATTACGTATTGATTGTGTGCGAAAATAATGTGATTCGTACGATAAAAATTATGGTCGAGCGTCATTCTAGTCCACGCCTTTAAAAGATATTTAATGTTTTGTTTTATTATTTTTTAACGATAATCTCCCACGGAAATACAAATTTTCTATTAGGTGTAACACATTCATCACATACAGGGGAGTTGATACTTAGTCATATTAAAGCTTAAGAGTGCGATTGTAATGACGCTCCACTTTAGATTATACTTATAATAGTAAGTCGTACAAACAATCTATTTGTAGACATAATGCAGAAAAATTTGTTTACCTTCTCTGAAATATTTTGTTTAAAGGATGCATTATTTATGTGAATTTAAACACATACCTTGCCGTAAATTTTTTTTAGTTAATTACTTAATCATACTAAAACAAAAGATATTATTTTCTTTTCAATGTTGATCATATGATTTATGACAAAGTATTATGAAAAAATTTCTAAAAATCATAGTATTGTCGTTTGAATTGTTTGAAAATGATTTTAATAAAATGTTTGATTATTAAATTAATCCGATTTTTTCTCATCAAACTGAATTTATGTCAAGCCATTAATTTTCTTTGGATAATTTAATTTTTAAAAATACTTCAATCTAAAGACAAATATTTTGAATTTGGCGGGGTAGCTTTGTTGGTACGCATCATTGTACGCATGTATACCAACCTTCGAAAGTGAACTTTGAAAAATTTAAATGAAATTCGATAATATAATATTGTTATTATTTGAAAAAGCTTTTTAATATATTTTTAAAATGTTGAAATATAAATTATGTAACTAATGCAAATATTTTATTATCACGGGCATCACGGAATAATAAATAAGGTATAAAATCCGAAGGTTAACATAACCTCAATCACTCAATAACATAAATGTTCACTCAAAACGATAATATAGGTATCAGAAATCAATAAAATTAAGAAATTTTAGATAAATAAAATGTTCAAACAATCAAACATTGTTGTAAAATAATTATAATTCAAATTTTGGCGCTTCTGCGAGAACTTCCTATTCCGGTTCGCATTAAAGCTGGTGGAGGAGCCGAGGAGGTAGTTGTCTCAAGTGCCGAAATGCGAGTTGCGAGAGTCCATAAAATTAAAAAATTAATCGGAAAGCAGAGTTGGTGTACGGACATGCCAACTTTTGTTGTCGAAACACACTTGTGAAGATTCTCGAATTCGTGAGAGAAAGAGACAAAAGGTGGAAGTGGGCAGCTGCCATATTCAAACAACCGCAGTGCGAGGTGCGCAACGCGATCAAAATGAGACGGTAAAATCGGATAAACCGCGTGAATTGTATATCGCCTAGTATCGTTAGATCGGGTTCGGGATATTCGACGAAGACGACGATTCGCACACCGAACAAGAGAATCGCGATAGTGCGAGACGAGGGCAAGTGGAAAAGCCTCGCCGGAAGCAGGAAGCCGAAAAAGAGGCCACGGTGAGACCGGGACGAGCGACGAAATGAGTGCCAAGAACGACGTGAACAGGCGAGTCCTGGCAATTCAGGCAAAAAAGAAGCGACACAAGCCGGCCAAACGAAAGGGAAAAGGCCAGAGGGTTGGTTCGCCTCAGGGTGACCCGGAAAATCCCGGGGCCCAATCTTCCAAAGCATCTTTCTCTCGACAGGGCCAGGACTCCGGAGGTCAGAGGCAAAACTCCAGTGGCAACGGGAACAGGTGCCCAAGCTATTTTTCTCTTCCCTTTCTTTATAGATCAAAGATTTAACGCTTTTCATACCTGTTCTTTTCTGTATATTTTACATTTCCCTTGTGTTTCAGATTTTCGATATGAACTTTAAATGAATTTCATTTTCGAATGAATTTTGTGTTTTAATGTATGCCTGAGGAAATGCGGAATGAAAAAACAATCCTACTCAGAACCTGACACCTGAATTCTATTTTCTAATTTTATTTCATATTTAAGCACTTTTCAATTTTTAGGTTATTTTCTATCAAAAGTTTAAGAATCAACAACTGTCATCGTCACACGAAGTTAGAAGTTTGCTCTGAATGCCAGAAAAATTATTCACAAATGAAAAGTGGTTAGGCCTTGAGAATTCTTCTCTATTTCGACTGCTTCACTGAATCTTCAGTTAATTTTGCCTATAACTCTCAAAGAGCTGCTGAAATTAATTTGCAATCAAAGTTTGTTTCACAGTCGAAAAATTGTGAAACTTATGAAAGGAAAAAATCTACAAAGAGGGAAAGTATGACATAAATCTCGTGGCTACAAAATTCTAAAGTTTCATGTTTATTGAATCCAATAGAATTACGGAATTTGAATTAAAAATAGTTTAGTTTTTATTTGGAAATTTACAAGATTAATACATTACTTTAAATGTCTTGTTTTTAAAAGATTTTTTTCGGTATTTCTTGACGCAAGTTCTTATCAATAAATTATCTTAGAAATATTATATCTCTTGATTTTGGCATGAAATTAGGGAAAAAAACTTCAAACTTCAGAGAACTAATTGAAAATTTAATGTTATTCAAAACTCAAATAATTGGAAACTCTGCAGAAAGACTCAAAATTATACGTCTAATTACTTTAACACAACAGTTATGTAACTGTCTTTTTTATCACACAGAATTTAGTTTGCAAACTTGATCATTTTTTTAGGATAAATTGTATATTATTATTGAAAAGATTTTCTATACATCGTGCTTCTAATTATTTTTATGCAGGTCATGTAATAGTTACCATAAGAGCAAATTTAGTTTTCCCAACTTTATGATCGCAATAATAAATGTTGTTCTTTAAAACTAGTCGATTTATCTCAGTTTCATGAAAACGAAGGTAAACCGTTTAGTTTTAGTGGAATAATATTTATTATTGCGAATAATAAGTTAGTCAAGTTAGTGAAAATTAAATTATGCTATTTTCATTGAATTCAATCTGAAATTCTATAATATTTTTAATTTTCCGTTAAGTACAAGATTTAAGAAAGCTTTGATATTTTGTGAGTTTTTTTATACCTATCATAAAAGCATTGTTATTTAATAAAATTATACGGTTATTTAATAAAATTATTTAACTCTTATATCCTCCTAACTCCTGATATATATTCTCATCTTCATAATGTGGTGTAATTTAATATGCATAAAATAACTTCAAATATAAACACTATTTGATTTAATGATTAAAATCTTTATTACTTTCTTTGTCTAATATATACTTTAATTTTGTTTTTAACACGAACATGTTTGAATAAAAGCTGACTGTTAGCTTAGACTGATTGCTAGCTTCAACTAACGGTGATTCGAGCATCAAAAGGGCTCTTCAGGCAGTGTGTGATAGAACGAAATTACACACACTCTCTTTATGAGGATTTTTGAGAAAAGAAAAAACAGATCGATTTCAGATGCTTCAATTCGAAATCGCTTCTTTTAAATGTGTATACAATCACATCAATATAATATTAATTATTAATGTATCATTAATGTCTCAGTACAATGCTATTGTATCAATAGTGTTTGAAACCTTTGTTGACGTGAAATGCAAATTTCACTGATTGTTTCCTATTCAATCTCTAGTTAATTAAGGACTAATCGATATTCGCCCCGTTTGCGCTTAAACCAATAGTTTAAGGGATGATGGATGAGACGATTAAAAAAATTGTTTTAAACAGAGTGGCGACTTGACCGGGAAACTGGGAAATGATCGGGAAAAAACCAGGAAATTAGTTAAAAGGAAAAGAGTTTACTTCTGATCGCAGTAAAATTCCAGTTGAAAGATACAGGACAAACTAAATTTAAATTAAAGTTTGAAACTGAAGTTAGATAATTATATTATATTCGAATAAGCATTTTTTCTCTGATAACGTAACATTACTGAACATGTGTAAGAAAATTGATAAAGAAACATTCCTCTCATTAGCAGAGTGAACAATATAGATAGCTTCAAACTAGCATTCACATTTAGTCTAAAGAATGTTTATTCATACTATGAATAAAATAAAATTATATGAATAATTATTACATTTAAGTAATAGACTGGATCCCTGCCACAGTTCGAGTAACGAGACGATCGAGGATGACGACGAGGTTTATAGCAGTGAAGAAGAAGAGCAAGAAGATAGCAGTGATTATTGTAAAGGAGGTTATCATCCAGTCAAAATAGGAGATCTGTTTTTAAATCGCTATCATGTCACGCGCAAACTTGGTTGGGGGCATTTTTCTACCGTTTGGCTGTGCTGGGATCTTCAGGTAAAATTGAATTAATATCAGATTGATATTTTTAATATCATCAAAAGAAGACTTCTAACGCAATTATTTTTTTCAGGATAAACGATTCGTAGCCCTAAAAGTGGTTAAATCGGCGTCTCATTTTACGGAGACTGCACTAGATGAAATCAAGCTTTTAAAAGACGTTCGTGACACTGATCCTAATGATCCTAAACGCAACAAAACCGTCCAGTTGCTTAATGACTTTAAGATCAGAGGCATCAATGGACTACACGTTTGTATGGTTTTTGAAGTTCTCGGACACAACTTACTTAAACTTATCATCAAATCTAATTACCGAGGAATTCCAAGGAATAACGTTAAGCGCATAATAAGACAAGTCCTAGAAGGTCTCGATTACCTTCATAATAAATGTAAGTATGTTTCAACTTTTTATGTTTGTGCGACTTGAAATCTAAATTACAACTTTTTTCCGTATTGGTTGGAGGAAAAAGGGACTTACTACTTCGCGAAGTCCCTTGTCGAGGCGATGGTGACTCCTCCCTCCTCCAGTTTCCTGTCCTTCAGAAAGCGCGAGAATCTTGCAGGTCTTGATAATCCAAAAAGGGCACTAATTTTTCATTTTTAAAATCACAAACACTAGTTTCGAAAACACTCACTAGTACTAATACTAAACACTCACTAACACTACTAATACTAAAAGGTATCTACGATTGTGGAAAATTAAGAAAAAAAAATTAATAGAAATTCAAGTTAATATTAATAATTCAATTGGAGAATTTTTTGTAATTTTATCTAGAAAATAAATAATTTCTTTTAACAAGATCGTTCACAAATTCCTAAAATTGAATGGTTGGGTCGGATACAAAAAGATTCCCGCCATTCGCGCCTAACAAAGTTCCGCGAAATTGAAAAATGAAAGCACTTTGCATATTATCACTCACACGCGACAAAATGTATTCAAAAGTCATCGGACTCTTGAATTCGTTGATTAAAACCCGAAATCTATGCAATGTTTAAGAAAAATAAGTACCGTGCAAATTGTGGAGTTTTATAGTAACCGTGAAAGCTAAAGTGAGGTTAAAATCTCATCAGAATCCGAATGTCGCAAATCACTTCATATTCACTTTAATTCTTCGAATTTTTTGTAAAATCTTTATCATTAGTGATTCCTATACTAAAATTCAACCGAATTCGGATAAAAATCGACGAAAACTATTCACTTTTGACTAGAAATCACGGGACCCGAAACGACCGTTGGGATTCCGGGCTTTCCACTGCTTTCCACTAGTTGTGGCAATCTTACCAACCGATAAACTGAAAATTAAGCGCGAAAATAAATCTCGATTGATAATCAATTTGAAAATTTTAATTTCGAACAATCTCTACAATTAATTTTATAATATAGCTCTGGATAGAGAAACAATAAAATAAGTACATAGATAAAATAAATTAATTAGCATATTAAAGAAAACTAACCTATAATTGTATTTTCTTAGGGATTTTGTTTTTTCTTTGTTGGTAAAACTTAGATGCATTCGAAAATTTGAATTTCAAACTTTCTGATTTGAAGTTAGTGTATTGATTACAAATTTTCTTAAAGAAAGTGATAAATAAACCGAGTATTTGTACATAAATAATATAATTGAAAATTGTGTAGAAGTCTAGGCAATTATTTCGAAGATAGACTAATTAATTTTTAATTAATGAGGTCTTATTGCTGCTAAGATTAAAATGAATATCTCACTTTCAGGTAAGATAATTCACACGGATATAAAGCCGGAGAACGTTTTAATTTGTGTGGATGAGACCTACATAAGAAAATTGGCTTCCGAAGCAACAGAACTTCACTCTTTGGGTTTAAAGTTACCCGTTTCTCTTATATCCACCGCCCCGAAAGAATTCCAAGAACCAATACCCAATTCTAAAATGTCGAAGAACAAAAAGAAAAAGCTAAAGAAGAAGGCTAAGCGACAGAACGAACTTTTGAAAAAGCAAATGGAACAAATTGAAGAAATAGAAGAACAAGTTAAGGTTACCGGAGATACGAAGGAGAACGGCGACGTCGGCGAACTCGAAACAAACAGTCCTGATCTCGAATTGACTGCCGAAAGTATGGAAGATAACACCGAAAGTAAAGAGTCTCCTGATACTTCGGAACCTTCTGTTCCCTCACTGCACATAAATGGCGTAGATGGATTAGCAGGTGGTGAGAAAATCGACAATCAAATGAACGAACAGCAGAAGATCGAAAACGTCATGTTAAGTGATATTGAGAAAAGCTGTGGCGAAGGCGGTTTACCACCTGATCCTGAGGATACGGACGAGTGCAGTGAAGGTATATTATATTATCAGTATATTATATTATCAGTATATTATATTATATATATCAGCTTCACTTTGTTTAATTATCTTACACGAGAAACTTGATTCGATTAAATTAATTCTTTTAAATTAAACTAAATTTTTTGAATTCATTGTCTTCTTTAAAATTCAGTTTTGAAACATGTTTTGTTTCGAAAATTGTAAATCGAACATTTTTCACCTTTAGGTCGAAACTTGAATTTACCTGATAAAAAACAACTGAAACGCGCCTCTGTGGCTCCTTTAGATCCAGCTCTAGTGGAATGCGATGTGGAAGTCAAAATAGCAGATCTGGGTAACGCATGTTGGGTCTACAAGAAATTCACAGAGGATATTCAAACGAGACAGTACCGATCGCTCGAGGTGTTATTGGGCGCTGGATACAATACATCTGCGGACATCTGGTCAACTGCTTGTATGGCTTTTGAGCTTGCGACTGGCGATTATCTCTTTGAACCTCACAGTGGAGAAGACTATTGCAGGTGATTTTATTTTTTAAAATCATTTTCAATTCGTAACAAGACATGTTCAAACTCAATGGTTTACAATATGAAGAAATTTTACTTTATTAATTGTAAATTTCAATTCTTTCATTTTTTTCAGAGATGAGGATCACCTAGCGCACATTATAGAACTTCTTGGGGAAATTCCCCGACGAATTGCTCTTTCTGGAAAGCATTCACGAATCTTCTTCAGCAAGAAAGGGGATCTGAAGCACATTACTGGTCTGAAACCTTGGGGATTGTACGATGTCCTCACAGAAAAATACGACTGGTCACCTATTGAAGCGCGAGAGTTTGCAGAGTTCCTAACACCAATGCTCGAATTCGACCCAAACACGCGGGCTACGGCAGCTGAGTGTCTAAAGCATCCGTGGTTGCAAGTCAAGTGATCGAGTTTTATGTTGTTTTAATCAGTAAATTTCTAAACGCTCTTCTGTCTCAATGTAATCATAACCGAGAGTGTGATAGGAAACAGAATCATCAGACAAATCGAAATTCGTTAAGACCGCGTGCACCTTACAGACTTTGAAAGCGAAAATCGCGAGAATGGATTTTTCGATTAAGGGAAGCAAGGCGTTGGACAAACAATCGTTATAACCCTTCGCATAACTTTGACGAAACTCGTATCTACTTTAAGTTTTCTGTCTCTATTACTTCCATTTTGTAAAAAACTGACGAATAATTTTCTTATTATCTATCACGTTAAATTGTCCTGAATTTTAATGCAGACTATCTGTTTTTAAATTAATTTCCTATGGAAATGTTCTACTAAAGTTTATTTTCATCGAGCTGAATACTCTCAAATCAATTTCTCACATTCCAACCTACTTTCCGCAATATCCCATTGTACTTCCTATAAAACACTCTCGGCCTCTGTCAGTAATTAATTTATGAATTGATTTGTTATCTATAGTTTTCACCTAGTTTCTTAGTTATGATTTAAATTAAATCTTTAATACTTTATTATTTACACTTGTTGCTTTCTCCGTACTCGTTATCTAATTTATACAAGCGATGTTCCAGCAGTTTAAAGATCTTCAGATGACACAATATAATCAAACATAATCGAAATAAGTTGTCGAAGTAACTGCATCAATATTACATTTTTTGTCAATGACTAGAAACGAGTGGGAGAATGTTTTTATATTTCGTTGACATTTTTAGAGACAGGTGCTGCTTTGCACACAGACTGATACATAATACTCATGTGCTATGAGCAGCTTTCTTATCTTAGAGTCAATTTTAACGAATTTCGATATGATTGGCGATATTCAAATAAAAAACGCGCGACGAATAGTCATTTTTTCGAAATGTGAGCCAATCATTTGAATCTCAAAACAACTTTCGACTATCACCTGTTTTTGTAAAAAGTGAAAAACTGAGACCCAATCTTCAAGAAAAAATGAATAGTCGAAACAATGAGCCTTGATAATGATCCGTTACCAGAAGAAAAATATAACTTATTCACAATTTTGAAAGCGCATTTTGCTTCAGATTCCAACCGATCAGCTTTCTGGAAAAAAATCGTCGTCTTATTTGGTAATTAAAAAAGATGAAGCATAGAGTTTATAGATAACATAATTCGTAGGACCATTGAAATGCTTTGTGTCAACATATCGTCTCGTTTTATTTGACAACTTCCGAAACACCTCTTATAAAAAGATGATACGGGAGAAATTATTTGAGACAACTGTTCCCACATAGCAAAGTCAACTACTAGAAATATGTAACAAGTAATATTTAACTGACAGAAAATCGTGATTCTGTTTGTTAAATTGCTCTCCCAGATTACAATTGTTTAACGATTAACCTCGCATTCTCTTATCTTACTCGAGTTAATGAACTTTGCAAAAATAGTACTATGGAAGATAGAATCTTATGAAATTTGTACAGTGAATACTTTAAATTACGTAAAATTAGTTGGTAACGATATCATTTCATGCGGTTCATGAAATACATTTCGTTTAGTCAAATAAAACGGATAAATGTTATTTGGCATCACTAAAGCAATAATCATGAATTAATTGAGTCAATTAACTTCTCCACTCCTCAGATTCCTCTAATAATTATTGAGTTGAAATTGAAATTGAAACTTCAACCCAATCTAATAATTTAATTTTTGTCAATTGAACAGTTCATGTAATTGAATTAATAATAATTTCAGATTCTCATTGTGCGTGGATAAATTTCTGCGACTATCCTCTGTTTTAGAGTAGAGATCGCGATATTGAAAAGGATTTATGATAAAATGGATAAAATAACATAGAAACATTAAAAAATGCTGCTTGATGATGTGACATCTAGGACAAAAAAGTAATGCCAGAATGTACAGTTTGATGTCCGATGTTTTTATTCTCGAGCAGGCATTTATTATTTATTAAAAGGCATACTTCCATTTATATTTTTCATTGACAATAGATAATTACTTTTTCAGTGTACGTATATATCCAATTTTAGGCGAAAAGGATAAAAAGAAAGCGGAAACGTAGCCTTTAAGTAAAAACATCTAACTTATTTGTAGAGGGACCCAAACAAAGATAAGATATGATGTCGATTTCAAGAAATTTTGAGATTTTTGGAAAGCCATGCGCTATATTAAAATTTTCACGAATCGGGCAAAAATAGGCGACGCCAAACGTACGATTCATAGATTGGCATATGTTTGTCACATTTGTAGTATATATAAATATATTTGCATATAGACTTAGATACTGCATGCTTAGTTAATGCCTATCGTAATGGCCATCCAGGTACTCTTGCACAGTAATATAGCAAATTTGACCGAGAAATGAATTATTCGCTCAAGAGTTTTCCTTATGAGTGTCGTAATTTGGACAGGGATTAAAAGTTAGGAAATTTCATGATAAAGTGTGTTATACTGCTAATTGCGATTTTTATATAGAAGCGTTAAGGGAAAGCACAAGCGTATTTTTAACTTACTGAAATACTAATATTTTGTTTTAAGATTGTATTTTAAAAACAAGAATAGAATCATTATGAAGTTTTATCAAAATCTGGTTTAGAAGCTCTAAATTAATTTATCATCTTTATGGGACAATATATTTTTGGCGAAAAATCAAAATCCCTAATGTTAAAAAATCCCATCTTTTTGAATTAAAATATTTTCCTGTACATAAAAATTTATGAGGAAAGGAATCTAAAAACTGATTTTGTCTATATTTCAATATACTAAAAGTGCACTGGTGGGTTCCCTTAAAAACACACTCTTTGTAGATATATTGACACAAGGGGTTTTTACCTGATTGATTTGGGCCTTACTAACGTACGAAAATTATTTTACACTTTTTACGAAAACGATGAAAATGGCTGTTATTATCCGTACGTTTTTGTAAGAAATTTCTTCCTGTTAGAGACCCAGCAGAATCGGATAAACATCCCGCACATACTAGGTGGTCTCCTGATGAACTAACGCAGAAAAATTTGTCTTTGCTGAATTATTTTTGTCTCTTGAATCTGTACAACTTTTCTGTTTGAACACTTTTTCGAAAATAGGGTAAACGAAAAAGAGGTTCTGGTCAGTTAGTTGGGAGAACACCATGCTAAGTTATTAAAATTAAATACTCGGTGATTTTCTAGGTCATTGTCAAAGATTCATTTCAAGATTAAAGCGAATGTATCTTAGTTCGAGATTTTTTTCTATTTCTTAAGAGCGTTGGGTCCAAATTCTTCAAAAATAAATTCTTCATTTTACTCAACAATTATTAAAATTGAATATCTTTTCGCTCTGTAGATGTATTCTGTTTTAAAATAGAAATATGCCTATAGAGCGAAAAGATATTTAATTCTAATATATGTTAAGTAAAATGAGAAAATTGTGTTTTAAAGTTAGAAGTTGAACCCAACGCCCTAAAGAAAAAATATTTATTATTGTAAAAATATTTATTATTGTGAGTGTAAGTTGACAAACTAAATTTGATTTGATGGTAAAGTATCGCATGCCCAAAGGAAGAGTGATAAGAATAGATCTTTGTTTATAAATTTATATCAATATCACAGTTTTCAAAATCCATTTTTATATTTGTATTGATTTTTACGAAAACTCTTTGACAAACGGATCGAGAAACGTCTTGTAAATTTGTGCTATGGGCCCTGGCGGTACATGATTCTTAAAATTTTAATAATCGATAATCAAATAAGAATTTGCATAACAAGAGACACGATACGTCAACGGTGATCGAAGGCTTTAGGGAAAAACATGACCACACATAAAACTGCATAAACCCTGGTGGTTTTTAGAACTTTATTATGGACTGTAATGAAGTAAAAACTTTCATAATGAAGCAGAAAAACAATGCCGATGGCGACTGGAGCATTTAATACAATTAAAATGGTTCTAGTGAGTTTCGCTAGGCTTTTAGACAATATATTTCAAAAATCAGGAAAGAAATAGTCTTGAAATAAAATAACTCCTGTATTGTTAGTAAAACCAGAGTTTTCGAATTTTTTTAAAGACCAAGTTTATGATATCATATTTTCTACGTACTTCTTTGCCCAATCGCCAAAAAGTGTTCACATGCTTTTGTTATCGGCAATGTGGGATTATAAGAGAAATTCGCGATCACTGATTGCCAGCAGGTGCAAGATGCTCCTACATTGAGGCAAACTTAAAATATAATAGTAGGTACATAATTGAATTTAATAATAGAGAAATTGGAATGAATAAATGGATTTGATGTTTAGACGCTGCCTTCATATGCCCTGCTGAAATTAAATGCAATAATAATTCCATGTAACAATCCCCCGCCAGTCCTTTTGAGGTAACATGGAAAAATAAAGTCGCAAAAAACTGGAAGAGAAACTCAATCCATAAACCTCTAATTCCTTTCATTTACCGAACGGACAACGAAATTAATACAGAAGGCAGATTATGGTTTAAAACTGTACTTTTATTGTCCACAAAATATACAATATACAGATATATACTTAATTGTCGCATTAAGAATTTTTCAAGACTTCACAATTTCACAAGTCCCGAATTTACATCCAAAATTCCAAATACGATTCATTAAAAAGTGTAAAAGTCGAAGTACTTGGCAAAACTCAAATGAAAGGTGATGGAAACTTCAAAAAATATTTTTAAAAACTTTTTAAGTTTATAGTCACAGAGTGGCCACAAGATTCAATTTTTCAATTTCTCTGAAAATATAACAATCTCTGAAAATCCTTTAAAATTCCAAGGCAAACTTTAAAATCACTTCAAATCATTTCAAATTCGTAAAAATCTCTAAAATTCATGACAACCTTGGAAATCTCTTAAAATTCCTTAAAATTTTTTGAAATTCATAGAATGAGTCAGATAATATAAAATTACTAGAAACGTATTTAAACTAAATAATTCAAGAAGTTTTCATCGCATTTGGTTCTCTTTAAACAGGTATCATCACCAATCATGAAAAACGAAAGTTTGATGATAGTCCCTGACTCTAAATAATTAAACTTTCATGACTGAAACTATGAGAAAGTACTTATGAATTATAAAATTATTATGTATTTGTTTAGCATACGAAGTATAAATCATGCACGCTTGCCAAATAAATTTGACAACCCAAACTCTTGTGATCTTTGGTTGCAGTCATATGGAAATCTAAAATGACTCTGACTACCAATAATAGTATATATTAATAATTCTATGACTCGATCCTCCTAAACTTCCTTGATTGAGGTTTGTTATTTTTATACAAATTCGATCTTTCGAGTTTGTACGAAAGTAGTGGTCCTTCTAGATTGTCCATTAACTTACAAATGCTAAAAAAATCAAGAAAAATTCGGCAGATATGAGCTCAATCGTCCTGTTATCAAAATAATTACAATATTCGTTATCGCTTCTGGACGGATGAAAGCATTTCATCAAGAAAAAAAAACTTTCCATTGCACTTTATGAATCTTTAACTAAGAAAATTCTTCTGAGCTATGGAAAGTTAAAAGGTTCATACTAATCGGCTAACTATAAGTTACATTATACAAACAAAATGTAAAATTGTGCGCAAGGAATTTTAATACTATTATAATATATACTGAAATTTAGATAATACTGAAAATACAGATAAAGTTAAAAATAGTTACCAAAAGAGAAAAATTCATGTCGTGGAAAAGTTTCAGCTTTGTTTTCCAATTAAATTAATTTTATGTAGACATATTTGTTCAATTGTTCATACATTCTTTACTTTCGATGTTGCAATTAGTTTAACTTTCATTCGTTTTAGAGAATTTTTTAAACATCTGAAGTAATAATAATAATAATAATAGTAATAATAATTTTTTAAAATAACGACAATAAAAATATCAACAATTATTGCGGGCTAAATAGACTCAATAGTAAACTGAACAAAATTTTAAATCACTAATTTTTCCACACCTGCCTCCGGTTTCAACAGCCACGTGTAAGTTATGTATTATTCTGAAATATTTATAGTTATTTTTCATATTTCAAACTATTAAACCTACAATCTGTATATACTGTAAACACCTGAAAATAAGATGAACATATTAACGCAATAAACGAAGAAACAACAAAACGTAATGCTCATTAAGTTGATTAAACTTACTCAAACTTAGCTCACGCTTTTCAAATATATTTTAATGACTAGGAGAAATTGATTCGTGTATACATAACACTGCAACTAAATTATTGACTAAATCCAGTTAATTAAAATATTTTTCTATTTAAAACCTATTTAAGTATCTAAATAATAGTCACTGATCCTCAATTTCATCAAAATTTGACTAAAAAATGATTATTATGTTTCAAAAGTTTTTTTTTTTTGTTCAAAATTCTAGTACCAGAAAAGGAAAACTATATTTAAACATACAGTAAAGGATCACAATAGATTTGACTGCCTGATCCAGCAGGCGAAAATAATAACGTGCGATGAAAACTGTGCAGGTCTTTAAAAAATTGAATAGAATTTTAAATAGTTTAAATTATTAATTAAAAATTGTGGTTCTGAGAATGTGCGTCGGTTTAAGGCATGTTACATCACATTCTATCGACCATTTTCGATTAAACTCTTTTGTGTATACATTTTGAGATCAAGATTAAATTACTTATTTCAGTTATATATTTAATACAGACCCGTGGTGATGATTACCGGATTTCTTTTTTCCATGATCTTCTCCCCTACTACTTTCTGAAGCGTTATTACTAACGCTACTTAGTTGTGCAGTTGAAGCAGTAGTTTCTTCATCTGATTCCAAAGGACTAATCCTAATTGCTTGATACCACTGATTTGTTAGGTCTGTCATTTGAGACTTGCAGTCCTTCAACTCCTGCTGCGTGAAACGCCTCGTGAAGAAGGGAATGAAGAATTTGTAATCCCACCTGGTAAACCCTCGCATTCTTGACTGCGTAAAAGACACTTCTATTTCTTCTTCTGTGAACTCTGATAAATGTTCAGAATCTATCGCTTGACCCTGTGAAAATGAAGCCTCAGAATGAACTAACAATTTTCTGGGTTGAATTACAGATAAAATAAACCTTATTAAATTATTTCTTACCCATTCTCTGGTCTTGCTAAGTGAAATTTCTTTATCACGCTTCTTTCTCCTGCTACTTTTTTGCTTCTTCTCAGCACGGAGAAACTTAAGTAACGGCATAGTGGATCCACCAAAAATTAAGGTTGTAAATAATACTATGATAAGGGTAGTCGTAATTATAACGTGCCTCGTTTCGTCACTGAAGTTTAAGTGAAGAGATAGCGCATATGATATGGCACCTCGAAGACCGCTGAACCACATTATAAACATCATTTTTTTAGTTATTTTATGCTCTCGAAATTTATTTACGAGCAGAGCCAAGGGGAAGATATTTGCAGCTCGACCAATCAGACATAGAATTAAAGACCATACAACCAAGGCTGGTTCAGCCTGTAAAAATTAATCGTTGAACAAGTTTTATTAAATATTGCTAACGTAAATGAATTATATATACATATTTATTTATTTATTGTAGCTTACCCTGTGTCTAAAACTGAAGAGTGCTAGGCCTAAATATGCGAAAACACACGTTTCTGCTATGAAAGCTAAGGTCCTCATAGTTTGTTGCATTGTGATTTGTGTTACGGTCGATAAATTGAAATGAGTATAATGAGACATTACAATCCCATTGAATAAAATTGCCATGATTCCTGAAAGAAGATAATATATTTTAGCACATTTTTCAACTGAAAATTATCCAAAGATATGTGAATCAAATTAGAACTTTAATATGGATGTTAGGTGGCAGAAATGCAAACAAAGTTACAAGATAATTACCTGATAACTGAATTCCTTCAGCTAAGACGTACGGTGCATAGGTAAATACCAGCATAATTCCAAACTCCAATGATGGATTTTTCCTGAGATCCACATGCTTTAATAATAAAGCGCTAATAAGTGCAAAAAGTACTCCGATACCAGCCGAAGCAAAAAACATTAAACAAAACCTATTAATTCCTAGAATAATAGCCTCACTTGTAGTAGCTGCATTGTTCGACTCTAATATAGAAGTAGTCAAAACGATGGAAATTGCATCATTGAGTATCGACTCTCCAAAAACTAACATGTTTAAAACAGGATCAACATCCAAAGCATGGAAAATTGCCACCGTTGCTACAGGGTCTACAGCTGAAATTAAAGATCCAAAAGCAAAACTTTCCACAAAACTCAGCTTGTAGGCAACATCTGCAAGACCCAGTAAATATATTCCTGCTCCGATAACAAAGGCAGAAATCGTTGTACCAATTATAGCAAAAACCATAATGCTACCAATGTTTTGGAAAAAATTGCCCTTGTGTAAATTGTAACCAGATTCAAATATAATTGGAGGCAGAAGCACCAGGAAGAAAGCTGTTGGTGAAAAGGCTTCTTCCTTTCGCCAATTGGCAATATTTTTATAAGACATCAAATTAATTATCATGCCGATCGCTCCTCCTAGAAATACAATCACCACCGATTCCGGCAAGTATTGGAAATTCGTCTGTAGCATCAAATGAATTAGCAATATTCCCAGGGCCAAAACACACAGTACGAAGAAAATCGACATTGAACTATTGTGCTCTTCCTCTGCAGAACCTTTGTCAGGTAAAATTGGCTCGGCTGGTGCAATTGTTGTGGTACTAATATTTGTAGAGTTTGGCACGTCAAAACTTTGAGTCGTATTGGAGTTTCCAGCATTTTTTGCAGGTGTTTCAGTGGTAGAATTGGACATTGGAGATGTTGATTTTGCTGTTGTAGGGCCTTTGTCACTTTGATCCTCGTGTTTTGAATTCAGAGTTGATCCTTGTCCGGTGGTAGTTTTTTCAACACCAGACTTTGTTGCACTTTCTGTTTGTTCATTCTGGGGTTTTGCAATAGACAAATTTGCATTTTGAACTGAGAGGGAAGAACTTGGTTGGGAGGTAATCACGTTTTGTATCACATTGTTGGAACTTAAAGTCGCGGCTGTCCCGAAAATTAATAGAAGTACGATGGGATAAAGTATATGTTTTAATTTATGTGATTTACCGAAGAAGTTCATTTTTCTCAAACTTGTTACATTTATTATGTTTCAAGAACGGGCTTTTCTTTACCTCGTGGTTGTGGCTGTCACTTTTTGACACGTCCGTTCAAAACAGCTGATTAAAGCTTCAAATGCACTAGACACAAAGCTGCAGAGAGATGATATTTTGATAGATTTTGTTAATATTCAGAACTTATTTACACCACTTGTCTTAATTTACATACTTTAATTAGATTTCAAAGTGATTCTCCTTATTTAACGATTTTAACAGATTGCGGGTGGAATGGAAGTTCTCAGCGAAGGTGAAGGTCGCCATCATGGAATGTAAAAATTGTAAGACGCGCGAAGAGGCCCGAAAAGTTGCGAAGAGACCCGAAGAGGTCCTAAGGCATACATTTCATTATATTTCGTTATAAAATTTATTGTCCATATCTTTTGCATTTTTTCATAAACGTGCACACGCTTTTTATAAATTATTAATGAGCTTAATCAATTTAATCTTATTAATTCTGCACTGTTATGTAGATTTCCGTGTTTCTTGTTTAAATTTCCCGCCAACAGTGCTCCCAATGCGGACCCCGAACTCTACTGCGCATGTGTCGCGCTCGACATCCGATTGGTTACTATTCGCGCGTAATTTGAAATGCATAATATTTTTTAGCATTTCAAATTGCGCGCGAATAGCAACCAATCGGATGCCGAGCGCGACGCATGCACAGTAGAGTTCGGGGCCCGCAGAAATGCAGACTAATGACCACAATAACCAAATTATTATCTTGTAGAAGCCTTGAAAATTAACATTATTAACTTTATTAAAGAAATATTTACATATTTCCTTACCTTCTTATCGTTTTTAGTCGAACTTATTGTAGTATTCGAAATTTCAGGTTATATCGGTTATATAACCTCACTTTTTTAATTCATATAAATACAAGAGCGACCGAAAATTCTGCCATTTCATTTCGGACCTTTGTGAGTGGTGCTTAATTAAGTTAATTAATCTCTACTTTTAACATTTCTTTTTAAGAAAATGTATTTAAAACATAAAAAGTATTTATCGCGGATTAAATTATCTAGTGAGGATTCAATAATGCTAAAGTGCACTTTTGATTCATTCTCTACGTTTTTAAAACTTAAAATTAAAAAATGAACACGAGGTTACGACGGCGTCGTTAATATGGTGAGTAATTTTGAACAAATTTCCTTACCGAATCCATATACATCTTCATGAAAAAGTACTTTTATAATTTAATATATGTTCCACTCAATTATAATTATTTCGTGTCTTTGAATTATTACTATATTTTTTTTTCATTCAGTGGTTCAGTGGTTAATCTTAATCTTTGATATAATGATGATACGATTTGTCTCGTTCGTATGAACTTCATGTGATTATGCATAATCAAATTTCTGAATCAAGACGTTTAATTTGTAATTTATTAACAGAATATTCTATTGTATTAATAGAAGACAATTTCATATTTTTAAGGTTATCTTACCATGTGGAGAACTGGATGCTTTTCATGCAATGGATTGACTAAGGTAATTTTAAATTTATAATTGTTTATGTTCTTGGCATTTTTTAATTTGTCTTTATTCGCATAACAAATCTTAAAGGTTGAATTAATTAAAATTGCATTTATATGTTTAAAAATTGAAATGATGAATAAGATAACCGCCCCAGTCTGAATTTTGTGACTGATTGGATATGTTCTGATAAATTCAATAATTAAGATGTATTAATATTGATATTAATATTGATTAAGATATTGATAATTAATATATACTATTTTCTATATTACAGAACTCAAACTGGATGAGACTCATACCATTAACTTGCTAAGTCCAGGAAAAATATTTTGGTATGTATAGTTTCTATATTCATTATATTCACTCTTCAAACTTTTTCACATTTTTACATTTTGTATATCGCCAATGATGTTAAAAGTACCCGCCCCAGTCTGATTGACATGATTGATTGGATGAATACTGATTACTTCCATAATCAAAGCATTTGACTGAAGTTTAATTACATTTTTTACATAGAAATAATATTTATGTTTTAGGAGTCTGAAGGAAGAATGCCCTGACATGAATTCTCCGGGATGACGAAAATAATATCCTGGTATGTATATTTTGTGAGCTGAAAGTATATTTTGTTTTAAAATGTTCTCAACTATTAAATTTTTCCACTCATAAAGTTGTAAAATACTTATGTTTTACATATTGCTAATGATGTTAAAAGTATCCGCCCCAGTCTGATTAACATGATTGATTGGATGAATACTGATTACTTCAATAATCAAAATATTTGACTAAAGTGTAGTTACATCTTGTACATTGAAGAATATTTATGTTTAGGACTTTGAAAGAAGAAGTTGAAGAATCCGACCATGAATTCTTCAAGTAGACGAAATAAATATTTTGGTATGTATAATTTGTGAATTAAAAATATATTTTGTTATAAAATTCTAATTAAGAATTAAATTGCAATTTAATGTTTGAGACGTTAGAAAAAAACGAACCATTAAAAAATATAATAATTTTCTTAAGTGATGATATTTAGTTATCCCTGTCATACACAATAGTGGTGATAAACTTATCTGAAACATTTTTAATTAATTATATTATTTATTCTTTCAAAAATAAATGTCTAGAATGAAGTATTTTTTTGCTTTTAGGTGTTTCAACCATTTATCCCAACTTCAGGTTCCCAATGAATAGCTACGAGAAATAAGAAAGGTGAGTTTTTAACTGTTTTTACGCACATATTTAAATAAATTCACTCTTAAAAATTGATTTAGACCAAATGATTATATCTAGAATATCATACATAAATATGGTGAAAAACTTATCTGAAACATTGTAAATTCATTAAATCATTAATCTCAAATACAGAAAAAATTCAACAAAGTATATTTTGCTTCCAGATATTTTAAGTGAAGATCTACTATAAAACCTTTAAGCGACAAAAAAATGGTCAGTTGGAAACAGTCATTCAATAATATTTATTAGAACTTAGAAAAAATGTACCTTTAAAAGTCTAATTATTATATTTCCTCAAGTGATGATATTTAGTTATCCCTGTCATACATAAATATGGTGAAAAACTTCTCTGAAACATTTTAAATTCATTAAATCATTAATCCTCTCAAATAAAGAAAAAAATGAAGAAAGTTTATTTTTCTTTCAGATATTTTAACTGAAGATCTGCTATAAAACCTTTTAAGCAATAAAAAATGGTGAGTTCAAACAATATTTCTTTTTCAATACATTCTCATATATATTTAAAAACGAATTTAACATGATGTTATTGACAAGCATATATCTGAACATTTTTGATGTCATTTTTATCACTGATTTACGTTTAGAAAACTAATAATATCCATAGTATTTAAAGCAGAATTTTCATCTGGGGGTTTGTGGTTTTTTTTTCAGATTGCTAAGGAACTCATTTTCTTATAAGATGGGAAATCTGAAAAATCCATCCATTTATTGCCCGTCAATCATTCAATCAGGTAATTATATCATTTAACATTGAAAATTATGATGCATTTTATTTCATGGAAATCTTAAAATATTTCCTCGTTTTCGTTTTCAATTTTATTTAATATGATGTTATTGACAAGCATATGTCTGAAAATTTTTGTTGTAATTTTTTTTACTGATTTATTATTTACAAAACTAACATTACCCATGCTATTTAGAGTAGATTCTTAATCTAATATTTTTCCGGTACTATTTTCCAGATTCTTGCGAGCTAGTCTTTGTTAACTCTAGATGAAGAATATTTAAATTCACGAAATTTAACCCAGGTAAATATATCATAAGTATTTACTCCTATAAATTAAAAGTTTTTTTTTCCTGGATGATGTTACAATATTATACGCTATTATGATTCCATATGATTCGTACTTGCCCTCACTGACTATTTTAAAACAAAAAAAAAATTATTTTTAAAATTATCTGTCCATATTTAATAAACGTGCACAATTAATTTGTTTCAGAATTACATTACTGGAGTTCAGAAGGCAGTCCAAATTAAATGTAAGTTGATATGCTACTTTTTTAAAGTTTGTATTAGAAAAACAAAGTGATTTATTTGCAATGATGTTACTAATAATATACGCTTTGAATTTCTGTGAAATCAACCTTTTTCTGAGTTTTTCTTTCAGTAATTAAAATTGTATTTACATTTTATAGTGAATTTTAACGTAGGATTTATTATGTTTCCAGAATATTGGACATAGATGCTTGGACAGTTATCCAGAACTTGATCGGATGTAAGTTGAATATTAAAACATTTTATTAGTCATTGATTTACTAAAAAATTAATTTACAATAAAAATTTGTAGTTCTTCAAACAAACTGTAAACGCTCTCCTTTGGTCTATTTAATTAAAAATTGCTTTTTTTTTGATAAATACCATTCAAATCCAAAATCTCTAAGTATCGTTCAGTGATGTTGTTTTTATGTATTTGCTACTCTTGATTGCCATGATGTGAACAAAATATCTGAGGACGATACTTGATTAAAACAAGGTTTCTTTCATGCGTTATTTGAAAGATTGAATGATTAAATAATTATTCAAAAAATAGCATTCAAAACAGGAAAACAGTGGTTTTAGATGTGAAAAACATAAAAAAATCTGGAAAAACAGCATTATAGAAAACATAAGCTTGAATATTTGATTTTGGTTTAATTTGTTTAAATTTAATTCAATTAAATTGAATCCGGTTAAGTACATCAGTATTCAATTTTAATTTATTAGAATTCATTTTCGCTTACTAAATTACTCTAACTAGAAATCAACTTAGGTCACTTAAATTAAAGTAAAATTAATTTTTTTTTCTCCTTTTCACTTTCACTCTCGATAGACAATTTTATTTTATTTTTATTATTGTTTTACAAAATAAATTTGAATATTGTGTTTTTACTAGATTTAAATATAAGATCCAAAGCACACATTTTAGATTTTACACAAGTTCCTACAGTAATTATGTATGTGTAGAATTCCTTTGCGACGTTAAAGGGTAAATAAATAAACGTAACGTAATAAATTACTATAAATTACAATAAACCATGTATCTTACTTTCATAAAACCAAATTTTGATTTACATTTAGACAAATTTATTCAAGATCTTATTTGCCGTACTATAGTTTTCCTTAAATGTTTCAATGAACTACACTTTTAATGATGATCTCAATTCTTGACAGGAATTGCCGGCTGACACATAAATGAAGCCAACATTTGCGTCTGATTATCTTATTTTTATAAAACTCTTTGTTTTCTTGTTAAATTCTTTTAAAAATAGAAATATTTTTTTAATTGTTTAAGGTTTTCTCTGTGGACCAACATGAAATGTACGAGGACCTAGAGCCTTCAGTCGTGTTCTGCTAATGTAGCATTAGTTTTTTTAACAATTTTTTCCAATGTGTATGGAACAGTGTTAATCCTTTAAGAAATGATGCATTAATTATACATGAAATAAATTATTAATAATTTTATATTAATCGTCAAATTTTATTGTCCTTTCTAAAATTTTATTTTAAGTTACTCAGAAATTATTCAATCCGTTTTAATAATCTTAAGTTCATATGAGAGATTTTTGACTTTTTAAAGAATATCTAATTTGAATTTTAGCGAACTATTATTATTACTAATATTTTATTTAAAAAGACAATTTAAATATTTGTCAACTGAAGTTGTGAAGCGTGTAATTTCTTCAGCTCTGAAAGTCTCTTATTTCGACTAGCATTTTCCTTGGCTATATGTGCAGCTGAATTCGCTTTTGCCGCCGCTTGATTTGTATTGCTTAAATCAATTTTGGCACTTTGAAGTTGATTCGATAATTCCTGGACCCTTCGTTTTGCAGCTTCCAGAAGTTCTTCCTTTTCTTTTAATGATTTTTGAGCGCCTTGAGCTGCCGCTTGTGCATTTATTACATTTGATTTTGCAGTTTGAAATGCTTGTGACAATGTCTTCATCTGTATTATAAAACATATATATTAAATTTTATTTATTTGCCGAGTATGATGATTTAGAATATCAAAATGTTAATAATTGAAACATCTTTTTAAGAATAAATTATTCCAAAAAAATCTTACTATAAAAATGAAAAAGTAATGCTAAGATTTATACAAAAATTTATTATTACTTGTTGAGTAGATTGACGTGCGGCCTGCACAGCAGAATTTACGTTTGCTCTTGTTTGTTGTAATGAAACGGTTTCTTCCCGTACGACAGACTGTGCTTCCTTAACTTCTTCTTGAAGTTGTTCGACAATTGCTTGCTTTCCTGACAAAGCTGCTTCAGCTGCTTTGGCTGCTTGAAGAGCCTTATCGGCTAGTTGTACTTTCACCTACCAATAATTCGAATAATCTCCTGTATAATATCAAATATAATTTTTTTATTATGAGATCATGTAAGAAATTCGAGCTATTCAAAGAATCTAACGAATCTAACATGTTCAATCTAATTAATTCATTTAATCATCGCAATTCCTCTAATGGGTCATTTTAATAAACACATTTCTATTACTACAATCAACTATTATGTGTTACACCATAATTGAGTAGAATGATAATTGTATCAATTTACATTGCAGCAATAATTATTACTGTTCATTGCTATTAAAGAGAAAAATGAGCTAATTGATATAATTTGTTCTAATAATTACAGTATACTTAAAACATATTTCAGTGATATTGATTTTTAAACGGTGCTGGAAAAAGTTTATAATCACTAATTTGAAATTGAAAATAAACTGAAATTGATTTACTTGTCGAGCTGCTTGCTGACCAGCAATGTTCTGTGCATCGGATGCTGCTTTCGCTTCCTGTGCAGCCTTTTGAGCAATATTAGTGGCTTTCTCAACATGCATATTCGCTTGATTCGTATTGCAATTGGGGTCTACTGTATTTGCAGCTCGAGGATTCTAGAACGTAAACAATTCCAGAATTAATTTCCTTCAACCACATTACATTTCATGTATACATGGTCTACGTATATGGATATATTTCTCAAAAGAAAAAGATGTACCTTATGAAACACACTTGCCCCAGCTGGTATTTTATTGCTTTTCCCATAAATAAATTGACTTGAGGTCAGCACAACTATAAATTCAAAAGTTATAGTTCGTAGATTTATAAAATACTTTTTATTCTACACCTACCTACATACAGCACATAAAAGATATTTCTCATAATGAGACACAAAATTTCAATTTTATATTAGTTCTTTGCAATATCTCTCTTGAAGAAACATCTCTAAAAACGTTGTAACTTGTCAAAATTGGTTTGGTTGGAAAACTAGAGACAGACTTGTCATAAACGAATGACATACGATTTCAAGAGCGAGATTAGGTATATAATTAATTATGGAAACGTTTAATATTTTTTATCGGATAATGAATAAATAGTAAAATAATACATATATGTACAATTCCTTTAATAAGATTAGAGATGACAATCAAAATTAAATAAGAATTGTAAAGGAAGTAAAATCTTGGATTTAAAGTAACGATATAAGAAGTATTTTATATAAACCTCAATCTTACGTTATTCTTTGCAAACTCTTTTCTCCGATCTTAATTGTTCACTAATGATGTACGTTTTTTGACGTATTTAGAAAGACTTTCTCCGTACTTATATTAGTTACTTTGGTCAAAACAAGTTAACATGAAAGAACTTTTTATTGTTTTAGAAATTAAAATTTTTAAATCTTGCTTTAATCTAATTACATTAGTGTTGATAATTATTATATCAGACAGCAAGTATACATGTGTAATTTGAATATAACAAATATTACATCATTCATTAAATAAATACAAGGATGTTTTAACTTTGCAATATTAATTTTAACTGCTAAATATTACTATACAATTCACTGAAATTCCATTCGTTTTTCACTGATTGGAATTTTTTTAAAGAATTTGAATACTATTTTTCTTTCATATTGTTATCTAAACAATTAAATATCGTTCTTAATTTATATTTTTTAGAAAAACTAAAATTCTGATTTTATGAAAGGTGAAGATCAGTAGTAACACCATATGTGGTCAGACCAAGTCAGACTATCGTAAAGTAGCTCCTCCAGGAAGAATAAAAGTCTAGAACAAATTAAATTTATACACGTTTAAAAAATACTAAGTAAACAAATTAAAATTTCCTTGGTTAAATAACCTTTTAAATAACAATAAAACACTACTTTAATTCTTCAGAAGAAAGTTTTGGGGAATATTAGCAAAACATTTCTGAAGAAATAATCCTTTCATTTTGTAATTTTCCACCATAATATTTTTATTGCATTATAAAATGCATATTAAATAAACCAGCCTACTACCGCAATTTAACGCAAGTTTTATTCGCGCTTGGAGTCCACGTAACAAGCATTATTTGTTATTTCGATCAGTTTCACGGCTCAGATCCTTTCTTTGTCACATCAGAATTGCACAAACTCGGATTATTTAGTCCATAGTGTTATAAGTCTATACTGTGAAATTTTCACTGATTGATGGAATTTAGAATTGCGTGCACGTTGCACAACACTTTCATTTTCGCAGTGACCGTGACGATTGAGTGTCAGGTCAGACATCAGGGTAAAGGTCTAATATATACTTCCGGCTAGAGAAAGTAAATTTAAAAGAAGTTTTTAAAGAATGATTCGACATTCTTTTCGTTAATTAAAGAGATGCTAATTCATCACTTTTATGAAACAGGTGTTTGACTTTATAATCCAGTTTATCAAAAAGTTGATCAGATTTCGCCCCACCCACTATTTTATTTCAGTGAGCACATATATTGACAGATTGAAATCAAATACATGGAATTTGATAACACTGTGGTCCACTCAAGTTATACAAATTTTTTCAGATTATTTTAACATGGTGTGAAAGATCTATTGACATTCAAATACATAGTCTTGAGAAATATCAAACTATATTTTTCTACATTTTCTTTAAGAAATCTTTCTAAAAATGAACAACCTAGATATAAACTTGAGTTGAAAAGTATGCTTATGTTTCTTATACCTATACTATTTTATACGCTCTCATTTTTGCACTATAAAAATTATTATAGTGTCTTTATTAGACATAATTTATATATTTATATAGAAAAAATACAGTTAATGTGTCGTGAGGAGAGTTTTCTGCGAATTAGAATCAAACAGTAATACTAACTATTATCTCATCGACAGACATTTTACTGAATAGCACGGTTTAAAATTCGTCACGCTACATTTCTTCACGACGGGTCATAGTGAGTGCCTGATATTGCAGACAATATCGCTTCAAGAGATCAGCTGGTAGGAAATAGAGTTGACTTTTACTTTGTTGGAAACTGCAACAATTCCATTTCACACGAAATGATTCTTTGCAATTTAATCACTTATCATTGCACGATATATTATTTATATCTAAGTAACTTATCAACTATAATGCATGGTGAATATTCTATGAACAAAGAATACATCACAATTGTTTAATCAAAAAGGGGAAGTAGAAGATATTAACCGATAAAAAAAATTACAAATGTTTTACTTATTGAAACGCAATGCAGCATTATAATTATTTTATTTTCGCCCTTCACTCCATGGTTGAGCAAAATCAATAGGACAGGGTACGAGAACTTAATGCAAGAAATTCATTCATGAAGATATCGAGAAAAACAACATATACTATGAAAAAATGAAAAAAAAATCCCAATTGTTTATTAAAATGTTTATAACAACAGTAATTGTCAAGATATGGTATTATTTGTTACGAGTATTATTGTTAGAAAAAAAATAATATTCTCAAAAAGTGTAATTTTTCCTAATTGTTTACTTATATATAAATAATTACTGAAACTTTAATTCAAAAATCTATTCAATAGACAGCCTCGTACAATTGTTCCCGAACATTAAAAAAAATGTCTAAATCAGTAAGAATTGTAAGCTGTAGCCGATTTTGAACCCTAAAATCCCGATCCGGGCCACTGTGCGGCATTCATTATTGTCTTCAATGATGTTTAATCAAGGACATTTATCAACTGGATATGTTTATTAGTTTTATATAAACAAATGAACTTATGTATAAAATCTATCACAGATACGCTTAGCTTTTCGTTAGAATATGATTTTTCTCAAGTCGTGCAGAACCAAAAAGCGTTTTAATTGTCGTGATAGATGTTAAGATCGATATGTCAAGGACTGAGGTAGAAGATAAAGGTTTTCATGTATAGAATGTAGATGTATAAAGTTTTGAACCACGCCTATTTTGAGTGTAACAAGACAGTCCCTTCCGCTTTTTAGAATCAAACTATCTGGACCAGCTTGACTATAAGAGCTTCGATGAGCGAACAAAGTGGTATCAGTTCTTAACTTCCACCCAGAGCAAGGACAGCTCTAAATCTCAAGCGAAAGGCTGGTGTGGTGATCTGTAAGTATATATACAGAATTCGTAAATCAACGTCGATAAAGAAAGGAAAACGCTTCTTCGGTGATTCGTTTTAAGTCACCAAGTTTCGTCGAGTTCAAAGACTATTCTACCGTGATTGCCTTCCGTTAACTTTTCAGTGAAAAATATATAGTCAGAAAGTAGAAGGAATTATCATCGTGTACAAGAAAGAAATAGTGAGTGCTTCGTTATCTTAACACTCAAGGGTGTTCAAGGATACAAATGATGATGATTAAAAAATCCGTTTCTTCGCGAGTGATTAACATTTATTTGCAAAAATGTGCTAAAGTACTGGTTTATTATACCATTTGCATTTGGAGACTTTACTCATTGTTTTAAATTACTTAAGAGCATGTGATACTTTACCATAAGAACAATTTAGTTTACCCAATTATACATTCATAATAATAAATATTTTTAGCTAATAAGAGTCAATAAACCTTCCTCTCATGTAGAAGAAGGTTTATTGACTTTTATTAGCTAAAAATATTTATTATTATGAATGTATAATTGGGTAAACCAAATTGCTCTTATGGTAAAGTATCACATGCCCTTAAAAGTGATCAAAAGAAAATATGGATTTTTAAGTAATCTATGTAAATGAATAATTGTTAATAATAATTAATAATTGTTAATTTTATTAGATTCACTACTATTTTCAATTGGTTTCTAAGTAAAAAGTTTTGAAAATTTCACGGAGAAAAATGGATATTCAAGCTTAATATCTTGGATACTGAACTATGTGACAGCCATCTATAAAGATATTCAGTTTAAGTATCTGGATATAAAAAAAAACAATTAAAAACAATTGTTTTTAATTGATTTATTGTTTTTTTGATTTTCTTTTCTTTATTTTAAAAGTACAAAAATTAATTCATTAGATTTAAGAGTCAATCGTAAAGTTCAATCATAAAAAGTTAAAAGCACTAAGAAAAATGATTTTTTTAGAATCAATGAAACATTTATTTTAATTTCCGTACGGATATACCTGACAAACTTAATTGATGGCTGTCCCGCTAATCCAAATGCACGATATTGCATTATCGTACGGACATTCTTTGACAGTAAATTGAAAAATATCATTGGAATGCAAACCTTGCCTTTCTAAAATAATTTCATTACTTCTCTTTCATAAAGTAATTATTCGCGCAGTAAAGAAAATTGAAAAAAGAGATTTTTACAACCACCAGTCATGTATATTCATAGATTGAAATCTATAATAGTTCTTGAAATAGACCTTCGCTTATGAGAACTGCTTTTCGCTTCGTCAATTTTATGTAGATGTAGATTATTTACTTATAAGTAAATCGAAGGTAAATGTAACCGTTCGCCATATCACTTAAGGCCGCAGGGATTTGAAAGGGCGGTTCATTAAAAATGTTATCACGAATTACTTTCCACCGCAGGATTAACAACTATAATAGTACTCGCTAACGTACTGATACATTATACAATTATACATACGCATAGGTGCGCACACTGATAAAGTATATAGTGTAACGGATAATTTATGTAGAAGTTTTAGAGCGAGACCGAGAACTATAATTTTTGAATTTCAACAATTGCTAACTCTTGCAACATATGTATTGCTCTCTAAGCAGTCACGATTAACAAAACTATTTTGCTTCGACATTTTTCTCAAGACATGTGGCCAATCCCTAAAAGACTGAAATTTAAAAAACAGAACGGCACGATTTGTACTTACTATTAGGAAAGGCAAGTAGCAAATCAGTCCGTTTAGTGATAAATCATTTCTTTGTTCTATTGGGCTGAGTATTTTGTTTCATGCTTGCTCAACCCTCAAAATATATACACGAGCGGCTGAAAGTGGATAAGAAGGTTTCGATTTGTAAAAGTGAAATAAAAATTTTTCAGAGTTAAAATAGGACATAATAAATTCTCAGAGCAAAAACGAAACGCCAATACGACCGTTGATTGGTTCTCCTTGTTTCGTTCTTGCTCTAAGAATTCATTTTGTCCCATTTTGCTCTGAAGAGTTTTTATTCACTTTGTATTTTTAGCCGCTCATGTAATGTTTGCAACCAATTTTTTTGTTCTTATTTATGAAATACTGGTTCTTATAAAAAATACAATATTATTGGTTAAAACCGATATAAATTACTATAGATTATAACAATTGATTTTATATAGGATATCAATTGTCAATAACAATAGGTTGTTCCACAAGTATCACTTAGTTTTTTTTAATTTCAAGTCCAATTTTGCCATGAGTTCCAGTACTTAAACTTTTTCTATAACAATTTTAAATCAACTTTACTGAAACATTATTTCAAGAATTCTAGGTTGAATTCTTATTATAAATCTCATTTTATGCCTTGTTAAACAATCTCTATTTTATATTGATATGTATGTATGTCTTTACTCTAATCTATTTTATTTTAAAGAGTAAATACAAAATTAAATTCAAAAAACGAATGATCTGAAACCTAAAAACCTAATACAGTACATAAACATTACAAAAAGTGCCAATTACATCATTTTTGCGTTCTGGGATCGTACTAGCGATCACGTTAAAATATCATAATATTTTTAATTTTATTGCTGTTTAATTGTATATAAATGAAAGTTGGTTTTTCGTTGGTAATTATACTCCACGCAATCTCTTGAAACTCAGAGGGAAAACTGAAACTGTGAATCGATGACAGAACTTCTAAATTAATTTTCTTTTTCTTCCGAAATCGGCTCTATAGCACAGTCAGTTCCGTTGAATGACCAAGCTAGCATCAGAGCTCTGTGCTTCAGAGAAATTGCTGGCGAGAGAATCTGAGAAAAAGTTTCTCTGATAAAAAGTCATTGTATAATCCGCTGGCATAAGTGACAGTTGAAACGTGGCAATATCTTCGAACCTCCTTGAACTGGTGCACGTAATTTTGAAACCTTCTCACTTTCGATTATCCCTTCGTCATGGGAACAAACATTTTTGTATCTGAGCACTCGTCTATAACGGCGAACGAGTTTCGTCTGCACCGTGAAGGATATGCGTGAATGACCCGAAAAAATAAATTCGATTCCATTTTTCTACACATATAAAACCGAATAGGTTTCCACACCCTTGAGGCTACTAGAATCAAATTTCGCAAAACGTCATAAATATAATATGCGCATTTTTTGAAATGTTTTGAAACTGTTTTCGAACGTTTGAAAATTTTTTTCAATTTTTTATTTTATTTTTTCAAATCTAATTTTTGCAATTCTTTATAAAACACTTGTAATAACTAACAAACTCAAACTCTTTTGAATTCTTTTGAAATCTATTGCAATTCTTTACATTCTCTTGACATCTCTTGAAATCCATTAAAATCCCTTGAAAGTTTTTCAAAACCTTTTCAAATCCTTTAAAGTCCTTTTTTCTTTTGAAATTCCTGAAAAAAACTATAAATCTTTAATAATAATAATATTCCTTAAATTCCTATGAATTTTTGTAAAAAATCCCTAAAAATTCCTCAAACTCTTTTGGAAATCCCTTGAATTTCCTTGAAACTTGAAATCTCTTGAAATTCCGGGCAACTTTGGGTTTTCTGCTAGAAATAAATATAAATGAAGATTGATATCTTCAAATTTTAAAAAATGCTACCAATTTAATGAAAGCCTTATTTTGGCGGTTAAGCGGTTTTTAATACTTCAACAATCTTCTGGAGGCGTAAGGTAATTACGAAATCAGAATACAAAAACAACAATGGGAAATACAATTTTCTGCTCTTCTTTATCTAAACTTATGTCATCAAATCACCCGGGATCAATTTGTTATCTCATAATAGATTAGTCAACTTAAATGTGATCTAATGGAAATTCTGATGTCATTAATACTTTTAGATTTCCTAGATGAGAAAAGCAAACTAAGAAGTACAATCGTACCTGATTGTTACGTGCACTTCTTTCACCTTCTAGAATTTGTCGTTCAAAACCTAAGGTTTTTCCCTGGCATTGTACCATGACCAGTCGTGTCGTTACACACAGTACGATTGCTAGAAAGCTCGTCGGAACTCATTAGCTCCCACAAAATAGTTTTCTTGTTTCAATTATTATGGCCTGCCCATCAATAGTTTTTGCAATCCCAGAGCTCAGTTTCTTTTCGGAAAAAATCTGTATCTGTTCTTCATCCTTTCGCTTCTTTAAGTAACCGTGTAACTCTAATTTTTTTAATATTAGGGTTAATTTGTAGTTGGCATCTTTCACTGGTTTTATTGAAACCAACATAATTGGAAAATAGAAAACATGTACAAAGGCTAATTAATGATATAATTAAAAGTTAAATTCAATGTTTCTGATAAAAATTTCTCTTGTATATAATATTCATAAGTACAAAAGTCTCATAAAAAAGTACATAAAATGACAAATCACATTCATAATGAAGCTACCTCATTTTCGGGAAAAAAATCACTTAATAATGTTCACATCACAATCTAGGTAAAAGAAGCCGTTAAATTACTGGTGTTTCTCCTTCCGTGTTATCAAAAAATTTCATAAAACACTTTTCTTAGAAACTTATAACGTTAAAAGAAAAAGAAAACTCTTCCGTAGTGCTAATAAAACAATTAATGTAGCATGCAATAAACTTTCGAATTAGGTGATAGAAGAATGTCAACCAAAGTCGATGTCACGCAACATGTCTTTTCCTACTTGTCTCATAAACTTTTTTTGTACAGGGCTGACGAAATTAAACTTTTCATATAACTTTAAATCAAATATTTAGATTCAAACCTGAACATTTTTTTATTTAATTAAAATTGAACAATTTTAATCAACATAAAGCTATTCAGTAAAGGTATTTTATAATTTGAAGTTATAAAAGGAATAAGTAAGAAAAAACATCCTAGTTATTCACGTAAGTGCGGAAAAAGGAAAATTTCTTCGATTACAAGAAGTGCATTGCCGTTTTTATTATAAATACTGGATACGATACACGATACACTTATCTATCAATAAATGTAGTTAGTAATAAAGAATTTATAGTTAATTTTCTTTATATGCTCATGAACCAGTGTCAATAAAGATTAAGTAAGGCAATCATTTTTAGTTTAATATCCCCGAGAACTACCTCTTATCAACTTATCTTTTCAACCTTAAAAGATTGACTTTCCGTATTTCATATTTTAATTATCCAGAAAAGTTTTCTCAAACCGGAAATGACCCTGAATTACAGTATATAGTACCAATATCAATAATTTTTCAAATTATTGATATTATTATTTTTTTTACCCTGAAAATAAAAAATATAATTCTCAAATATTAATATTAATAAAAGTAATTTTGCAGATAAATTAAGTGTAACCAGCAACAGGATGAAAATCGTATTGATTTTCACCTGCGTGACTTTGGCTCTGGGTAGTCCGGGGAGCGAAAGGCAGCAGCCCCAATCCCGTCTTTTGACTAAGCAGGAATTAGATGAAATTACGGATGGTTTGGAATATGAGTACGCCAGTCAAGATCAAGGATCTGCAGCCACATACGAGGACTCATCAATAGCAGCGACTCATCATCATAAGCCTAAAACAGGATTCAGTGTCGGTGGAGGATTGGTGAGCATCGCGCAGGGTGCTGCAAATGCTGCCCATAATTCGGTCATCAATCAACCATCAGCTGCCGGACAAGCAGCTTATGTTGCGAAAAACACTTTGGCTCAATCCGCTGCTCAGTCAGCTGCAACTGCAGCTGCAGCCTTAGCAGGAAAACAAATTATCCTTATGGGACTTGAACAACAATCATACAACGCTCATCTGGCTGTGGACTCTGAAAAAACGCAACTACAACAGGCACAACGTTCTGCAACTGCTGCTCAAAACACTGCTCAACAAGCTATGCATCAGGTTTGAATCTCCTTATATCGATTTTCTTTTTTTATGTATTATATACTAACTCGAGTATACAACAGCATTATGTACTTGAACATTTTCAATATTTCATTTTCTCTAATGTGTACAGGTGCAAGTAATAACGACTGCTCTGAATGCAGCTCAAGCAACTGCAGAACACGCTGCTCAAGCTGCCTCTGAAGCTGCAGCTGAATTAGCTGCGCAAACGACAATGGTTGGTCAAGCCAAGGCTCGAGCTCATGCAATTGATGAACAACTGGAATCTGCAAGAGTTGACTTCGAAGCAACACAAGCTGCGGCGCAAAAGGCTGCTGCTTTGGCTCAAAAGGCCCAAAACAATGCTGCTGCTGCTGCAGCGCACGCTGCACATGCAGCCAGCGAAGCTGCAGCTCATTCCATTGGAACCAAACACGACCATGAAGCTCTTAAAGCCAATCATCAACACACTTCAAATATACATCAGTTGAGCAATCTTCTTCGTGATTCCAATAATGTACAACAGACATCTTCCCAGCAAGAAACATCGTCTCTTCATCAGACTAGCTCATTAAATGGACCCAGCAACGAGGAACATTATTCTTCAAGTCCATATGATACTGCCAGCCCCTATACCACTTCCGCAATATCTTCTTCGTCCTATTCCTCAACAGGTCCTTTGGATTATGATTATAAAAGCTCTACAAGGGTATTGGACTACCCTGGTTATTAGATATAAACGATTCAAAATATACCATCGTCTCATCAACATCCATGCCATCTTGACCTATCATTCATGTTTCCCTCTCATCGCCATAAGTTGATGAATTTCCAATTTGTTAGGTCATTTTTTTACTAGCGTAGAAGAAGGGAAATCGTGCCAAAACTTTCCAAGTATATACTCCCCGGAGAGATTATATTTATTAAATTATATACGATTTTGTTGAGTGTATTTTGTTCTGTTTGGTAATTGTTTTTAATTTACACTCTATTATATTGTCAGGTTGTATTATTCTTAGAATTTGGGAATCAATCTCAATTTTTCAACTTATAGCTGAAACAAGTGAAGTCATCTGATATCATTTAGCTTATATGAAGATACTTCTTCAAATGGATTTAAGAAAATGATTTTTCATGGCTGAAATTATCAGAATAATTTTTATCGCTTATTCATACTTTATAAGTCTTATGAAAAGTATTATTTTCTTTTATGAACCCAAAAAGAGCTCCAGCAATTCAGTTGAATGTTGAAATCAGTTCGGAATCATTACATATATTAGAACACGTGCCTAAAAATTATTGTGAATACAAAATTACCAAAAATACGTGTTATGTTTGCAAATTTTATTTGCTAACTGTATATCTGCAAATTTGTAAAATTATCTTAACAAATCGAATTAAATAAATGGAAGTATTTTAGTAAAAATAATTATTTAGTTTCAATTAAAATATATTAACAAATTAAAGAGACGCACTTTAAAAATAGTAAAGGATAATTAATTGAATTGTTTCATATGGCCATTTTATCGCTTTATTTGTTTATATATTCATTTTATCTATAATAAATACACATATTTTTGTCATTTATTTCAAAAGTTAAGTTTTTCGTTCTCATTATAGTTCCAGAAAAATAAATAATATAATACTAATTTCATCTCTAATACAGATCACAATGGCTCAACTCGTAGATGAACATCATCTGCTCCGTATATAAGACTGCCAGGATCAACAATATAGGGCACTGGTTGACTTGGTCCTAAAGTATATCGACAATTTTTCAAGGCGTTAATCAGAGCTACTTTAGTTTGTGCTAGTCCAAATCTCAATCCTTGTAAGAAAAAATGTGTTAATTAATTTCCATTCATCAAAAAGTAGTTAATCTAGGAAAAGTATCTTTGACGTAAAAGATTAAATTTCTGCGTCATCATTTATTTGTAGAATATTAATTATAAACATAGTAAAATTACCAATGCATATTCTTGGTCCTTCGCCAAAAGGTAAATAGGTGTATGCGTGTCTCTTGGCTATATTTGTCTCGTCAAATCTTTCAGGATCAAATTTCATTGGATCTGGATATATGTCTGGATCTCTATGAATAGCAAGTACTGGAATTACGACATCTACACCTTTACTGACATGCAAGTTAGTAGTAGGTAGGTCAATATCCTTGGTACAAACTCGATTAAGTATTCCTACTGGTGGATGTTTCCTCAAAGTTTCTGAAAAAATAGCAAACAGATTTTATATTCAATTAAAGTTTGTATATCCGTTTGTAACTTTTTCCTCAGGAGAAAAATTCTGCAAAATTTTATACGAACCACAAACGACTTTGTGAAGATAAGACATTTCGTTTAAACTATCGTAAGTAAGATCGCCGTGTTCCTTTATCTTAGTTTTTATTTCTTCACGAACTTTGTCCTGTATTTCTTGATTCTGTGCTAATTCATACATACAATGTGTCGCTGTTGTAGATGAAGTTTCAAAACCTGCTAAGTAAAATACGAACGCCTGAGCTGCTCCTTCTTCCAAAGTTATTTTACCATCTGAAGATTCTGAAAAAAATAAACAGGATGGTATAGGATGTAAAATTAATATATAATATTAATTTACCTGAAATGTGACGTGCTATTTTTTCATCGTCTCCTTCTATGTATCCTGAATTGATTAGTTGCATCAAAAGGTCCATGAAATCTTTTCGCCTATCGTTATTCTTTACTCTATATTCAATGTTGTTTTTAAAAATAGTCATGAAAAAATTCTGAACATCTTGTGGAAAAAATCGAACTGAAAAAAAGTCCATGACCTTCGGGGCAAAAAATGCAAATACGTTCTTCACAGGTGCTGGTTCAAAAACTTTTTTACCCCAATAACGAAATTCACAATCTGGTTTAGTCAAACTGTTGCAATCAACTCCAAATGCTGTGGTCATAATAACATCTGTTGCATACCTAGAAGTATAGTTTAAATTATAAATTATATATTAAATCGCATATACGAGAATTGAATTAAAGTTATTAACGACCTTGCAAAAATGTCTTTAATTTCAATAACCGACTTTTCTTGGGCTCTATTCTCCAACAATTTACTTAAAAATTCCCCTCGCTCCTTTACAGTGCCAAACATTTGTTTCATTTTTCCAGAAGTGAAGGTTGGAGTTAATTTTACGCGCAAATTCCTCCATTTCTGTCCTGGCAAGGAAAAAATATGCCCAGTGAGAGGATCCACTCTCTCGTTACAATAAATCCCACGGTCGTGAAAATGAGAAAAGTCCTTGGTTAACACACAACGAATTAAATCGGGATCAACAATAACTAAACTCGGTTTAAAAAATGTATACATCCCAAATAGACGATTTTTCTTCAATTTGTCATAAGCTTCTTGAAAGCAAGTGGCTGTAAAATATATTTTTATTTAATTTAGGTAATTATTTAGTATTTAAATAAAAATAAAATTGTATAATATGTATGACTTAAATATATGTATATCTTAAATATATGTAATGTAGAGTTACCTACACATATGTTTTTTTCCTGCAACAACTTCGAAAAGGTTTCCTGCAGGTACTGATGGTTCCAAATAAACAACGTCACGTTTTTTCCAGTAGTTGTATAAAATCAATTTGAAGTATAAGTAAGTCCCAGCAAAAGTTATAAAAATTGCACCCAGGACTTCCATCAGAACATAGACCGAAATGAGTGCCATAATTTTTTCAAAAATACTTTTGTATAATGTAAAAAACGACTTCTACAAAAAAGATGAAAATTTTTTATTTACTTAATAAAAGAATGATACAAATAATATCAATGGTTGACTTGTGTATTTTAGTACGCACCAGAAAAGCACAAAAATGTTTTTCAGGGAACAAAGTTGCATTGAAACATGACACTGATCTTGAAAATCTGACAATTTTATATAGAATCCTTCTTCCAGCACGAAAGGAAAGAAAATTAGATGTATGGAATATGTAATTACCACTAAGGTATGTCTTTATACACATTGACAATGCAAAAATCAAGAGCATCTTGTCATGTTCTTGTAATATATTTTATACTGTTCAAAAATATAAATTCTACAATAAAAATAAGTTATAAATTTGTTTATTAAATTAATATTATGATTACTTGTTAGTTAAATTTTTATGTAATTTTATAAAACAATAAGGGTTGAAACTTTTCTATTATTTCTTCCAAATAGTTAAAATTACACACAAAATGAAATTATGATTCACTAATAATATTATCTAGTCATTTTTACAAGGATGCTGACTTTTTAAAATGAAAGGCATTTATTTAGTATTAGATAATATATCTTTTATAATTTACGAACCATCTTCTTTTTTTATTACTAGTATGTAACAGTGTAGCAATTGAGTAAATAATTATACATATCGGGATTATTTGTACTAGTATTATTAAAATTTATTTATTTATTAACAGTAAAAATAATAATAATAATAATAATAATAATAATAATAATAATAATAATAATCAGTAACATACAATATTTTTTATAAATTTTTTGCTCTTCTTTTCTCAATTAATATATGTATATATATATTTCAGATCATCAAAGACTGTTCAGAGATGTAAATATTCTTTCTGGAATCTGAGTTTCACGCAATGTATTAATCGCTATATGTTATGCATATACATTTTTCATAACAATTCCATCCTAAGGTGAATACCATCTTTACTTGTAAAGGCCATTTTTCCTGGATGAATGGAAAGTGGTACTTCTGTATCTGGTCCTAATGAAACTCTGCAGTGTCTCAATGTGCTTATTATAGCAATTTTAACTTGTACTAAACCAAATCTCATTCCTAAAATGTTGAAAATTATAATTTAGGAAATTGGATTTTAATATAAATTAATTATTAAATATTAATCGCAAAAGAATCGATATGATAAAAATATTTATAACTATTTATTACCAATACATATTCGTGGTCCTTCGCCAAAAGGCAAAAAGGTATAAGGATGTCTGGAACCTATGTTTTTCTCATTAAACCTTTCAGGATCAAATTTCATTGGCTCGGGGTATATATCAGGATCCCTTTGAATTCCAAGAACTGGAATCACAATATCTGTTCCTTTGTTAATGGTTATGTCAGTGTCAAGTAAATTTATATCTTTTGTGCATACTCGATTCAGTAATGACACCGGTGGATATTTTCTTAAGGTTTCTGTAAATATTGAACATCACATTAAAGTTGAATATAAAATGCAAGTTTTTCAATTAATTGTTTCAATTGTCAGGATTCAAGTAAAAAATTAGCATTAGAACACTTACCACAAACCACTTTATGAAGATAAGACATCTCTTTCAAATTATCAAACGTGAGATCATCACTTTCTCCTAACTGAGAAAAAATTTCCTTTCGCACTTCCTCTTGCATGTCTTGATGAATGGCTAATTCATATAAACAGTGAGATGCTGTCGTGGATGATGTTTCAAAGCCAGCCAAAAAGAAAACAAAAGCTTGAGCAGCACCTTCTTCCATTGTGAGAATACCATTAGAGCTTTCTGAAAAGTAAAGAACTGCATTTATTAAAAGAATAACAATATATGTACAGTGAAAAATTATTACTTTTATAGCGACGATTCCTTCAAAAATCATGTGAGGATTTATGACTCTTAATTGTTCGATGTCCTTTTTACCTGGGGTTTGCTGTGTAGATTCTCCATCGACATCCTTGACGTAACCTTTCTTCATCAATTGCATTATCAGATCCATAAAGTCTTGACTTTTTACATTATTATTCACTCGGTATTTAACCGTTTCCTCAAAGATTGTCATAAAGAACTTTTGCACTCCAAAATCATTAAAAGGTATTGAAAAGAAGTCCAAAATTTGAGGGGTGAAAAATCCAATAGCGTTTTTGATATTATGAGATTCAAAAACCTGCCTTCCCCAATAACGGTATTCACTGTCTATATCATGCAAAGTATTGCAGTCAACTCCAAAAACTGTGGCCATTATAATATCAGTTGTAAATCTGCAAAAAGAATATTTAAATATATTAACAATAATTCATAAAAATTTTCAGGATGAAGAAACTTACCTTGCAAGAATTTCTTCTATTTCTACAATTGAATTGTTTTCCGCTTTGTCTTTTAAAAATTTATCTAAAATGACTCCGCGATCCCTTAGATAACCAAACATCATTTTCATTCTTCCAGGCGTAATCGCGGGCGATAATTTTGTTCGTATAGTCCTCCATTTTTTTCCGGACAGGAAAAACAAGTTCCCAGATAGTGGGTCAACTTTTTCATTACAGTATAATCCTCGGTCATGAAAACTAGAGAATTCCTTTGTAAGGACGTATCGTATTAAATCAGGATCAGCGACAACTAAACAAGGTTTATGAAATGTGTACATTCCAAATATTTTGTGTTCCTTCAATTTTTTATAACCGTGAGCGAAAGTTTCCCCTAAAATTAAAATAACTAAATTTAATTAGTTTCTTTTCTAGGAGAAATTACAGGAGAAAAAACGTTAGAAAAATAACCTACCTACGTGCCACTTTTTTCTCACAAGATTAAGAAAATTTCCAAATGGTACACATGGTTCTAAGTATGGAATCCCTTTTTTACGCCAATAAGTGTATAAAACTAATTTAAAATACGCATAAAGACCAATAGAAATGCAAATTATTGCACCCAGGAGTTTTATCAGGAAGCTACTTGAAATCAGAGCCATTTTTCTTTTAAAAGTCTTTTTTTAATTATGTATTTTCTTTCTCGTTATTTTGACTGAACCTGTTCAAGTAAAATTTATTTTTGATTTTAATAATCATGTGAATTATTTATTATGTTAATAAACTTTAAGAAACTATATTCTTACAGCTGCAGGTATAATCTTCCACTGATTAAAATTTTTGGCTAGACTTTTTATGTCATGAATTGAACGTGATTAATCATGTGTTTTGAACGTGAATTAAACGTGATTAATCACGTGTTGATCGTCTCCAAGATAATATAATTGTATTCTTTATTCAATTTTTTTCAAATTGAATATTTTATTCAGATCACCTAAATTATTTGGGTCTCAATGGATAATCATGAGAAAGCATATTCTCCTATGTTTCCTATAATTTATCAGAAATATTCAACTGATTATTAGAATATAATTTAACATGTTATATTGACATTTTTAAAGATAAAAAGAGAAATGTTGACATGCTTTAGCAATACAAATTTCAGTATTTATTTTTTTAACGAATTAAAACAGTGTTCATTGACTTTTTTATGAGTAATGCTTCTCATTTGCAAATCAAAACATAAGTATTTTAATCAATATCTTTACATTACGCTTAAAATAATTAATATTTTAATCTAAAACGGCTAAGAACACTTTTTGTTATTAATTTAATACAATTTATGCTTTTTCTGTAAGAAAGCAAGTATTTGAATATAATGAGGAATCTCACGACTCATAAAATGATAAAATTTATTTCCCATTTTTTTTTTATCCCGGGATGCCCTTTTATAACTCTATACAAAATTTTGAATGTGATCATGATTAAAAATGAAAAATACCTTAATGAACACGTAGGTGACTTTCAGACGACTGAAAACATTCTTGGACACTAGGTCTAGATATAAATTTATGAAATTAGCTTCAAATCATTCTTCTCGTGTTCCTGATATCAAAACGCCGATATCAAATGATAATAGGTCAATATCATTCAGACGTTATAACTATATATAAAATTTGAAAAACTGTACATTTTTAGATATTGCAGAATATCCGTTCATCAATCATGATTACCCAAAAGTAATGACGTAGAGATTAAAAATTAATTAAAAAAAAAAATTATTTTAAAATAAAAACCTGAATTAATAAATTTCAATTTAATCAAGAATTATGCCAGACAAGCATTTGAAATATCAATGAATTTTATCACTGAAATGTTATCAACGGCTAAAACATGATAGTTAATTTAATTACCTACTCTCTAAATCAGTAGAATTTAACAATGAGAGAATATTCCTATCCTCCTGTCCAAATAACTACAACTGCACATCTAGTCAATTTTATTCAGCAGATATCATTTATGTTATGAGCATTTGACATTCTAATTTATTCAAAATTTTCTTTAATCTTTCTTTTTTCTGTAAATTATCTTTTAGCTGTAAATTATGTTTCGACTAAGCAGTCGATACATAATTTACAGCTGTATATCTATACTACAATCTAAAAAGATACATAAGTGATATTTTTATGAAAAATGAGTTTTTGGTATCACTGGATTCGTAAAAGAAAGCTGCATCTAGATAGATGCAGCTTTAGATTGTAGGCAGTACATGGAGACATTTTGAGAGAGTAATAGCGTTTTTCGCCAACTCCGTCTCATTCTTTTCTATCGGAACGAAGCGTTAAAAAGAGACAGAGTTGGCGTTTTACGCTGTTACACTTTCAAAAAGTCTCCATGTAGATTATATATAGCTGTAAAGACTTCAGTCATATTGGTGTCAAGGCTAACATATTTAAAGTTCAGAGAATTTTCAGTATTTTCCGTAAATCTGTAATGTTATAAAAAATTCAGTAAACTGAAATCCTCCCTACAAAAACGTGGTGTAACCCGTGTAGAAATTTCCATATTTTTCCTTACTTGGAGTGGTAAGAAGGAAAAAAAAATAATAGTGCGTGTTTTGGTTTACTAGTGATGTAAAATATAATTAAATTGTCCAAAAATATAAGAACTTTTTTGTTAGTGAAAACATTTTATTAAACTTTCAGATATAGCGATAGAGTATCTTTTAGCAATCACAATCATGTAGATATATTTGTAAAAGATTATAATGTACAGGTATTATGCCAATTTTTCAATCGTTACAGTCATTGGCTTAATCGTGAGAGGGAGTGAGATAGAGAGAAAGAGAGAACGAGAGAAAAAGAGATAGAGAATTAAGTAATGCTTATAATATACAGAATGTGTCAATACTCAATAATCTATATATCCATCGTAACATTCACATGCTTACTGTGATATAAAACGAAAAAAAAATTGATATGTCACAAGATTTTCGAGAAAGGAATTATGAATTCTCACCATATAGAAAAATTAAACTTATAATGAACACTTAATCGATTTAAAATTTAATTTAATATTTTTTCTCATATAAAAAACCTATTATTTACATGTCTTATTGAGATTAAATGAAATCTGCATCACTATAAATAAAATTGTCATACTCTTGACCTTTTACAATAATATATGTTCTAACTTTAATAAACTTGCTTTTTCTTAGTAATTTTAATGTAAAGAAAACTTTTAACATAATCATTAGCATTTAATCACAATTTTATTTATATATATGATTTTATTTTATTGCAAGTCACTGCATGTGAATTTTACATGGATTTGTTATATGTTACATATGCAAGTATAAATACGAGTGCACATGAATATATGGCCCTAATTATATACAGATTGCTGATATACTTTTCTTCGAGGACAATATATTTTTTTTTTTATTTCTTACATACTTAAACTTTTGGTCTCAATGATTCGTCTGACTTTCGGTCTCGCTTTATGTTTGCAAAAATGGCAGAATTACATTCTTAGTTGACGGTATTTAGATAAAATCACAATCATAGTATGAACATAACTCAGCCTTTGTAATAAAAATACGCTTAATTATTTTAAAAATATGCGTAACATATAATGTATTCATCAATCAATATTTTAGATGCTTCAGAATATATTTCATTGTGTCAGAATTCACATATTATACATATTATTTATAAGTACAACGTATTTGAGGAAGATCACGATATTGGAAGCAAACTAATTAAAATAATTTACATTCACGTTCACATTATTGCACGTATAAGTGTCCCTTATTTTATAATAATATATTTACTCTCTATTCTATATTTCTACAAGAGAAAGTTATTACTTAACCTAACGGAAAAGAGACCGAGAAATAGCGATATATATATATATGTATAGAGAGAGAGAGAGAGAATCTACTATTCATTAAATAGAGTAGTTGTGCTATTTTCAAATAATGATATACTTTTTATAAATATGACATGATACACTTTTCAAAAATTTAATTTTGTTTATTTTGGAAAAATTTATTTTATTTTGTTTATTATGGAAAAATTTATTAAAATTTCAGAGAATTTTTAAGCAATAGAATATTTCGAAAGAATAGCGCAACTACTATATTCTTTTAAAGTTTTTGTACGTATCACTTCTTTCATTCGAAGTCTGGTTTCATGAAATAGTAGAAAACTCATTAAGTCACTTGTGAAGAATTTGTTAGAATGTCACACTTTAATAATGATATTATTTTTCAAAATTTTCAACGAAAAATATACTTGTAAATAATTTCTTTATTTTCATGATTATCATTAAACAAAAGTTTTATTGTTAATTAACCCTCAAGTAAATGTTTTTTTTTTTATATTTGATTTAAATGAGTATATTAAGCGGTCAGAAGTTTATAAATGTCACATCTTTGTTAGAACGATAACATTGAATCAATAGAATATTTCATTATTTGCAATATTAATATTTACGTCAGGTTTTCAATTAAGTTTAAAAAAAAAACTGAAATATTTTTTGGATTCAATGTTTCTCTGTATTTCTTAGTTTATATGCGAATATTTAAAAGCTGTGCTTAATTGCGTATAACGAGGGTTAAACAATTCGAATAAAAATGTATTTTTATTTTTTTCTCATTTCCACATTTTATATATATATGTAGTTTGCATGTTTTTACAAGAAACGAACTAACTTTATAATAAAATTTCTTTTGTTTTGTAATACTTTAACAATAATATTCAATAAACATTTTTATCTTTTATACAATGAGTTAAACAACTGTATCACGTAGCAACAGGTTATATATAGATATAGTATAGGAATAATATTTTTTACGTTAATATATTCTTCGCTCGTCGATATTTTTAAACGTGTTTTACGGTCGGAATTATTAAATAATATTTTGGCAAATAGTAATTAGTCTTAAACTTACTTATTTTAATAGGCATTAAAAAATTATCAATTTCTTTTCAACCTGTTCTGTTAATCATGGTTCTTTGTAGATAATCAACATACAATTGTGATTTTAAAATTCTAAATTCATGGTAGACAAAGTGGGATATAGATCAGTCAAAATGAGATAGAATTGACAATAAAAAATAAAAAATGCAAAAATTTGAATGAATTAAAAGTATTGTTGATTCTTTTTCTTTAATTTTTTTCTTTAATTCTTTTTCAAATTCTGTCCTTTTCATAACATCTTGGTCGTATTCAATTTTCTTGAAATAACAATATATTTTTACTTTTCTGAGTCCGATCTAAAATTTTGTATACGCGATTTAAAAGGACTCTGTGTGTTAAAACGTACATTTTGTTGTTAAAATATGAATTTTCTTTCTGTTAAAATGTATTTTCATAATTATTTCACAAGATTGATTTTCATCGACTGGTCATTTTTTGTATCAGTCTCATTACATTTCGCCTTCGGATCAAAAAGACTGAAGGTAGATTAATATAATTTTAAAATTATTTGAATATAATAAGTATACTTCGTTTGAATCAAAAAATAATTTATATGCAATATATTGGTAAATTTCAATTCTTTAAAATATTTTACGATAAGTATATTCAGTTATTACGTAAATTAAATCTAAAAATGGACGGGATATAAGCAATATAGATTTGGTTGTTATGGATAAATTTCACCAGAGAAATTCATCAGGTTCAAATAAAAAATATTCTTTTATAAAGAAATACTCTGATGTCTATACCTCTCAGAGTGTTACCTAACAACAAATATAAAATCCAAAAATTACAAAAGTTGAAGTATTAAGTTCTAAAGTATATAAGTTTTTGTTTCTGATACATTTATAAGAATTTTATACATCACCACTAACAATCAAGGAGATAAGAACAATGACTTAAATTCAGTCAGTTATCAGATCAGCACAAATGCAAATAAATATATGCTTATAATAGACAGTATTGTTGCAATGGTAAAAAATGACTTATAATACAATACTTTGAATTGAAGGTTACAATAAAAGCCCCATTTACCCTTAACATTTTTTGTTACTAAGGGAAAAAATATATTATACTTTTTTTTTTAATATAGAAATCCTAAAAATCCTTAAAATGAAAAAAATCTGATATTCATAATTCCGTATATCGATAAAACAGTAATAATTTCCCTATGTCGGTTTTTGTCCATCTAATATGAATATTTGAAATACCTACAATATATTTATTTAATAAATTATCACTTCTGTACGTAATGCTTTATAAATCTTACAATTCCTTATGTAACGCGGAAGCGCAACATTATTTAATAATAATTTTAAGTGGACCCCAACGGTAGTCAAATGTTTGTAGGTGTAACTTAAAAAAAACTAACTTTATATCCTCTATAATTTTCCATCGAACTATGATAAGATACAAAGTGTTTTGAATTCACTTTGATTAATGTTCGAATCTAATCTAATAAGTTTTAACGAAAATCTTCGTTCCAAAGGAAGACATTAATGGAAAGAATCGGATTTCTTGACCAAAATTGTCAAAGTTGCTATAAGTTTTAGAAGTTAATCCAATTATCATTGAAAGTATATCTTTTTTATTATTAGTGTTTTGATTTTGAAGACTAGGATCACTTGGAAATTTTTTCTCAGAGATTAAACATCTAATATTTAATATTAGATCCTATACTCTTGTGCAATAAAATTATTATAGTGTTATCTAATGACTAATTTTTTATCAGTGGCAATAATTCTATTGGTTACTGTATAATATTATAATGTATAGTTTAACAGTATCAAAGCTTGTGCAAGTGCAAAATAATTGATAATATATCAGTTTCATTGACTATACAGTTTTAAACTTGACCCACAATAAAACGAAACAAAAAATTCTTAATTTTTTGGTGTGGGAAGAATATTAGATTAATTCATGAAAATTTGGAAATTATTAAAAACAAGATCGGCCTTCACATTGGAAGCTTTTGCGAATTTTAAATATTCTTTAATAGTCCTTCGTTACTTTTTAGCAAATACTTTTCTTAAAGTAGGCAAGATTGTTAGAAATAGGTGAAAAGATAGAAAGAGAAAGAAGAATTTCCTCCATAACTTTAGCATTTTGTTACCTCTAAATATATTGGCACATTATGAGCAAAATTTTAATTTTCCAATTTAATTTTGTAGAACTTTTGATCACCAGAGAGAGTTTACCAAAAAGTTATTTCTTGAATGAATGAAGATGCATTGTGTGATAAAATTTAAACATTTACCCATTTCTATTTTTATTCAGGTTACGTTGTAAGATAATCTCGCACAAATGATGTGTTAACGATAGGAAAATATCAACCGATCGAAGATTTACGATAAGGAGCTTCAATTATTTCAATGAATTACGAATAATCTTTACATAATAACGAAAGGGGTCATTCATATACCACGTGGACTGTTTAGGAGGGAGAGGAGGCATGGCAAAAGGAGGGGGGCAGGGAGGAGGGGTCCAGCTAGAATCCATGTGGACACACACGCTTTAAGCTCACGTTCTCAATTAAATCAAAATTTTCAGTCAATTTTGTCAAAATTCCACGGCTGTCCGCGCGTTGAGGGGGGGGGGAGTCAAAAAGTGGTGAAAAATTGTCCACGTGGTATATGGATAGCCCCAAATCAGTTCAAAGTACAAAATCTAATTGTTTGAGATTAAGAGATAAATAAAAATCGATTTGATGAGGAACTATTTAATTCATAGAAAAATTAATACGTCTATATCAGTCCAGATAATTCATTTTAGTTTCTCCGAAGATTATTTTAATTGATTTAATTATATGCTCATCTTCCTCTTTCTCTTTCTTCTTTGTTGTATATATAAGTGTACATCGATTAGGCACGACATCATTCTTTGAATCTAAAATGGCATTCTCCGCAATTACATATAAGAAATTTAAGCTTCTTCTGAATGAGAACCTTGAGAGCTACGCTTCTTCTTATGGTTGTCGTGAAGATGAGGATGGTGATGGCGATGAGGATGCGGCTGTTGAGTCTGTTGATGATCCTGATCTCCATTCGTCGGAGTGTCGGAATCTGGTTGATTTTCGTGCCCTACCAGTAGGTCTAATGTACCTCTTGTTCCTGGTGATCCTTCAGAAGCAGGTTGTGGCAGCGGCGTGGCCAAAGGTGAATCCGTTGATATAGGTACGCAGTGCAAAACGTAACACCTTACACCTGCTAATATAATTCCTGCAAAGAAGATCAAAACTTATGATCAAAAATGGTTTGTTTCATACAAAAAGTATTAGCCTAATAAAAAACAAGGAAAAACTAAATCTTGCGGTGGTTAAAATTTATATAAACCAGGGAACAACTTCGTAATTCTTAAAAAAGAATGTTATGACTCGCCCTAACTCATGGATGTGAAAATTTGCTTCGCTATGTACTTTATAGGTCAATAAAGTGTGAGTAAATATCAAAGTGATCTTACCCATAAGAAGCAAGGTTGCCCCGGCTATAAGTAAAGCAAGCCTGTGGTCAGTGGTCGTTGCTCCAGGAGCAAGCTGGACCAAACCCACCACGAGAACTATGGCTCCCAACAAGAGGCAAAATACCACCGCTTGCAAACCAGATATCTGAAGAAACAAATGAACTTTTTTGATTATAATAAACATAGGCGAGTTCGTCTCTCCAACTCTCGCTCCAACTAAAATTTTCAATTATGTATCTCTGATAATGGTATACAAGTTTTAATTAATTTTCAAACTATAGATACAGACCGAGCATATTTTGCGAGATTGCATGTTTTAGGCAAAATAAAATATCACTTGTTTGCAATATGCATTTTGAAATAATTAAAATTCTTTAAATTTTCACGTTTATAACTTGACCTCATTTCAAAGGACATATATCTAGAAGTGGTAAGAACTTGAAATTATAGTTCAGAAATGTTAAAGTGGTAAAAGCTTTTGCTCTTCAGTTGTGAATTCTAATGTAAGAGTCACATACGTAATACATACATCCACAGATTTCGTTATATTGTGTAATATTGTGCATAAACAATGTTAAACTTTCTGAAAGAATCTATGGATATTTAATCTGAGTGAGAAAAAGGGGTCAGTTGGATGTTGCTATAAAAAATTTACCTTGCCACATAGATAGAGCTCAGGCATGGGCTCAAGGTGAGCATTATGACCGTGCGGACTTGGGGTGGGTGGTGATCCCTGAAGGGGTGGCATCCATTGGCCCCCTAAGTAAAGTTGGCTAGGTCGCTTCAGCCTTTTTTCCTGTCTTCTTCGCTCGTGGCGAACCGCCACGGCTGGCATTGCTCCGATCATCCTGAATTGAAACACATAATCCTTACTATTAAAACATATTTTTATATGTTCAATATTTTTTTTATGAACATTTAAGGTGTTCCATATATGTATATTCCCGTGTAAAAATTTTACTGTGGCCCTGGCCGAGCCCAGATCGGGGGATTTCATCCCAGATCTGGACCACCTTTTTAGAGAGGAACTTCAAAGGGTTTTAAGAGATTTTTGGAAATTTCAAAGGATTTCGTAAACTTGTAAAGAATATAAACAGATTTCAAGAGATTTCAATAGATTTTGAAAACTTACAAATTATTCCAAAATAATTCGTTTATTTTTCCGCATATTTCTGTATTTAAGTCCTGTGTTGCTTCAAAAGTTAGTTATTAATAGTTATTAGAAAATTATATGTATATATGTAATATATAATGAAATAACATTTAGAATAGATATATTAATTCATCTAATGGAATATATGGTATACCAGGATTAGATTTTACGAATGCAATTTTCTAATTAATTTACTAAGAGAGGTCAAATGAAACTCTAAACAATAAGTAATTTCATGATGGAATAGAAATAATCTTACTCGTTAAATTAAGTTAATATTCTAATTTATGTAAGTGAGAATTTTCTCGTTATTTTGACCATTTGATAAGTTAACCAAATATTATATTATTAATATTATATTATCATATCAGAATTGTCAAAATAAAACTTATAAACATGAGGGGTTCGTTGATTGAAATTATCGATCATTCGAGGAACTCACTCTTATGAGAGACAAGACAGAATATCAAAAAAAGAAAATGAGAATCGTTCTCATTATTAATAATTGCTCGTATTTCTCATCCAAATCGAACTCTATTTCAAATAGTCAACATGAATCAAGATTCGTGAACGCATTTTTCCTGGAATTCAGTTAGTTTTATTATACCATTTCAAATTGTAATGTGTGCCATGAAAATTTTAAATCATGCTATGTTCGTTGCAAAAGATAGATAGATTTCATTCTTAATGTCGAAAATAAATTAAATTTTGTGACACGGATGGTTTGAATTCAAACTGAGTAATTCAGGAAGTTAACTTCTCCGAATAGAGGAATATTTTTGGCTAAGGGGTATGTACACATGAATAGATAGGAAAATAATTGGGTTTATTTTATAATATTATTAAGGCTTGAATACACAAAATATATCAAAGCAAAGTTGGGGGCAGGAGGGGAAAAGCAAAACTCGGTGGGTTCGTGAACTAAGAGACGCTGTGAACTTTAGTGACCTCGCGTGACCCCAACGGTCGATACGATTCTAGGCACCCCTCCATTCCCTCGACACTCCCATAGAATACCACCTGGTTGAAGTGAATCCCATAGATACAATAATCTCTGTTAAATACACTATTTTTATGTTATTTTATGACATTTATCCTAAAAGAAAATTTGAATCTGAGAACTTCATAAAATGTTTAAATTCAATGTACTAATAGAAATAATGTATTTTCAGTCCTTCGATTTAATTGGGAAGTAAAAAAATAATTCATGAAGTGGTTTAATATCCTTAAAAAATCACTAAAGGATCCAGGAAACGTTCCTATAACATTTTGTGAGATTTATAATAGCCTAATAATTTGATATATAATGCATAATTTTGACGCAACTTGAGTCTCAAACACTTGAGATAAAATCCTCTTAACTCAAGCACATTTCCTTGTATATCAGAGTGAAGAGCACTAAAGATACACAAATACCCTTATTTAGCTGAACAAGTGAATGAAATAAAGCCTCGTGGTAATAAAATTTTGTCACTCCCTTGAGAAACCTCTTACACTGAATTTTAAAGTGTGCATTATAGAAAATTGTCGGAGGCATTGAAATTTCACAAGATCAAAATTCCAATGTGAAAAATATGCTTCTACAATCAAAGCTAAACCAGCTTGACAACAATAAAATGTTGAATCCACTGTCTAACTTTTGTAAATCTCTACTATTTTAAAAATAAATAATAAAAAGTGACGAAAAATTCTCGACAAAGTTTGTGGTTGAGTGTAAATCTTCTGACGATAGATATAAGCCAATTTTCTACTTCGAGAAATTGCTATTCCCTATAAATCTAAACTATCGTAAATTTAAAATTACCTATAAACTTATACGACTTTTACATGAAAGGTTTTTTCAAGTCAAGATATAATGAACTTTTTACTTATTTTTAAAATATACGTTTTAATTCCGTCAGTACCTTTGCTTTTATTTGAGAAACAGAAGATAAATTCATCTATATTAAAAATATTTCTCGATTTTTGGGAAAATGTATCAAAAGTACTTTCCATAATAAATTGTACAAGCTATCTGAATTACAAGTGAATTTTTTCTAGGATACATGTCATAAAAAGAGAAGTGTGTCACAAAAAAAGAGAACTCTCACGACTCAAGAAAAATGTTTCTTTTTATACACAGTTCTTCTTTACTGAGCCATCTTGTGTCTTTTAATAAGAAAAGTTTTATCGCGATAAAACTTTTCTTATAAAAAAAAAAAAAATAAAAATAATAATATAAAATAAAAATATTCCAATAGAATGTTTGGAATCTTGTAGAAAATGTTCCAGGAAGTTTCCCGCAAATACGTAAATGTCCGCGAATGAGAGAATATTCCAAAAACACATTCGTGGAATATTCCCTGGGAACATTTAAGCAATGTTTATTAAAAACATCCTGCAAAAAATATTCCAACGTAATATTTCGTAACTATTTTTAGCACATGTTCCGAGAAAATTTTTAATAAACATTGCTTAAATGTTCCCAGAGAATATTCCATGAATGTGTTTTTGGAATATTCTCTGATTCGCGGACATTTACGTATTTTCTTCAGAAGAGAAAGATTCGAAATTACATATCATCCCGTGTGGAAAAATTTCGGGGCGCTGGATGGGGACTGGCCAGACCGTCCTTATTTCTGTCCAGTCTCTGGGCAGACGGTCTATACAGCCGCTGGCTAGATGAGTGACGCCTAAACCATGAGATGGTCTAGATTAGATCGTGCTGACCAGCCGCTGGTCAGCTCGTCCAGATTTTTTTTTTTGGCTGTATACGCAGAGAAATCGAATTTAAAACCCTGATGAGTAGTAATAGAAATCTAGTACTCAGTAAGTAAAGTAATTCATCTCCATCATGTGCCATCTTATAGAGATTGTATTGAAAGGTTTAGACTTAACGGTAGGCGCTAGATCAACGAGCTGTAATGAAAAATTTGATAAAAAAAAAATTGTTTTACATATGATAACTGCACTTAATTTATGATTTAAGTTACACAATTACTTGCACGGACTCTTACACATATAATCGCACGCTCCATGCTTCGAAAAATCGCACTCGCTGGGGATCGAACCCGCGACCCTAATATCCTAAACGCACGCCCTAACCGCTTGAGCTATTCAACCGCTTGGAGTTCGTGAACAAAATCTCAGCCAAGCTCTTCCACTGAAAAGCCAGAGATAATTGCGAGGAATATATTTTTATTCTTTTTTTGCTTTACACATTTTATAAATAGTTAAATCTTAAATAATAGTTAATTAAATAATAGTTAATCTTAAAAATAATTTAATTAATTTTGAATTATACGCGGAACGAGAGTTTATATTTGTGTATATTATTTACCTACAATTACAATTACAATTAATGTAACATTCTTTCATTGTAGGCAAATACACAAATAAAGATTCTCGGTTTCCGTATAATTGAAAATTAAAAAAAAAATGTTTAATTAATTATTTTGAGTACAATTACAATTTTTTATTGTAATTTTAAATTATTTTGAATATAAATACAATATGTTTCTATGTAATTATTATTTAATTCGGTAATGTAATTACAGTTGTAATTAATTATTTTTAACCTTGCAACAAACAACAAAATGTCATGATAGCACTTATAACATTTTCAATTGAGACCGTCTGAGCGGGGCCAAGCCAGACCGTCTCGATGATACTTTGAAAATTTTCAATCGAGTCGGTCTGAAAGGGCCATGGCCAACACCCTGTCAGACCGTCTTAAGTAGACGGTCTCGATTCGGTCTAGGCAGTCCATCTCTCTACTTAAGACTGCCACGAAATTTTTCCACACGGGATCCTTAAGATTCAAAATGTGATATAGGCTATTAATGTAGTAGTACATTATTACTGAATATATAAATATACCTTGTTCTGCTTTAAAGTATTTTTGTTTTCCATATAATTTTGTATTTTTTACACACTCATTAATGAGTGTGTAAAAAATACGGATAAGGAAACGTCTAATTGAATAAATGATGCAGAACAGGATATTCATGCTAATAAGCATATTTAACTTTTCAGATTCGGGAAATTAGAAGGACTGTATGTAAAACAAGTTACAAAAATGTAGAGGTTATCATAAATATTTATTCTCGAAAATTCGTGCGTCAAGTGTATATAAGTGATATAATATAGAGAAATCGCATAAGAAAGCTTAAAGTATGTATAGTTTAGTAGAAATAATAATAATACATTTTTATCATATAGTATAATCATGATTCTAACAATATAATTCTTTATACATTTAATAATAACTATAATAATAATAATAATAATACTTTTACTATATAATAATAACGAAAAAAATCTGTGAATTATAGCCATCCGATTGCCTTTAGCTGATTTTTTATCCATAAATTATGTTACAATCTCATGTCAAGGGTCATTGTTACAGGGACATAAATTTTTTGAGGCTGATATATTGCAGTCTTAAAGTCTTACAACTTATAGACGTGAAATTGTATCTTGGAGTTATAATGACTTTAATTTTGAAAGATGTGCGTTCTCATGTCACCTCTTATATACGGGAGAACCAGAATTGCATTTAAACCTGACAGAATTGTACATATCATAGACACGCGAGAAACTTCCGATTAAAATCTGGCTTGAACTGAAATGCATGGAAACTGAATCTAACAAACTTATACGTGATCTAAATTGAAATTCGCTGCATTTTGCATCTCTTCTTGATTATCAAGTTAACAGGTCTAATATAAGCTTCATAACTAGTTCTGAATCTAGCTCTTGTCACCATATCGACCTCACTTAGTGTCTGCTGATTGGAACCATAAATGTACGTTCTATTTTCGATATAAGATATTAATACAGAAGCTATTGAAAATAACCCTATAAATTGCATAAATTACTGCATTTATAATCATTTGGAAGAAATGCAAATACCTGAGATTTCATCAAAAAAATTTAGAATGTTTTAGATGTTTTTACAAAACTTTTCCTGAAGTTTTCTTTAGGTTTTCTTTAGTTTCCTTTTAGAAATACGATGTCATTGTTTTTACGATGGATTTTATATCAAAGTAAAAACTTATGAGCATGCAACAGGTGTTTTCTTTGTCAATGAGCTTAAATAATAAATGAGTGTTTTACTAACTTCCCTTTCTACCTCAGTAGCTAGCATTTGAAAACAATTGTCTAGAGCTAATACGTGTTATAAACAACTTGAATAAACATTAACAGTGGAATCAGAGCTGGGAAGTAATGGATGAATTAGATGTTCATTTTATAAAATACAAAAAATTACATAAAACGTATTGTCATATTGTTACTGAAAAATGGTGCATTAAATCTCAAATGCTTTGAATTCATGCAAAACGGCGGGCATATCACGGATTGATGAACGAGTATTGAAATTATAATTAAGTTAACTCATCGATAACAGCGGCAAACGCTTCTGATGAAAACAGGGAATAATTTTCACGCTTAGTGAAATTCCTATAAATAAAATTAGTGAGGACATAATTTTTTTTTTAAATTGAATAGCACTGGAAAAATTGGGCTGCATGTTAATTAATAAAAATATATGTATCACGTTCTGATTTTTGAATATCGCATAAAAGTCAAAAATTTTGATTAAAGTTTAACTATTAAAAATTATATGAAAAACTCGGATATAAATGTTTTTACCATTTTAGTTTATTTTTAAAGAATGAAATACATATTGTACAAAAAAATATTAAAGAAATTGAACAGAGCAATTTTGAAAAAGATGTTTAATACAAAAATTTAAATACTTTTTATAAACTTCAAAATCGTATGTAGCATTTATTTCGACAACTTTCTTTTCTTCGCCGTCTTTTTTAAAACTTTCATCGTTAAACGATTCGTTTTTTCTACTTCATGATCTGCTTCACATCCTAAATATATGTCAAAGATACTTTCTAAATATTATTATACATGACATTAATATGTATAAAAAATCTGATACATCGTTGATATCTAATTCTGATCATGCAAAGTGCTTATTTAAGCAGATTTCTTACAATAAGATTTTGAGTTTTACTCTTGTATTATACATTTATTGGTGCGAATCAATGTTTTGTTTTGGATCACAGAATAGTAGCGCTCGAGCATGGCAATTTCTTACTTCTAAATTTTCGAAAACTATTTCTATTAAAAAATAATACAATATGTATTTAAAAATAAATTATCCATGCTTCAAATACATTATAGGTACATTAATTTTCAGCCTTTTGCTTTGATTTCTATAGGTAGAAAAATCATAAATAATACAAGATTTCATATACTAACAGAATACAATTCAAATATTTATAAACTGAGTTAACATAAGAGAATGGAATAATATCACTCTTCTTAATGAAGAAATACTGATATAATAAATGTATTATTCATATCAGATAAATTATTTTCACAGTATACGACCCCTCACATACAAGTTCCATTATCGTCATTTGATCAAATTGGTTTAAGTTAAAGAAAATAATATAATTCCAAGTCGTTTTCAAAAATCTAGAAGTAAAATACAAGCACATATTTTTGTGAAAGATTGAATAATACATGAAATGAAATATATTTACATATACGTGCGCGTAAACCGATCGAAGGAATGTACAAGCTTTATGAGTAGCTTAATCAGTATAGTAAAATGTTACAAGTCTCATAATTCTTAATTATAACAATATTAGTATGAAAAATAATTAAGAATTTATGGAAAATCAAACTGAGTTGAAGTTTCAGATGTTTAGTCTGACGTTTTGGGGATTTTTTCATATTCTTAATCCAATAAGTGTAAAAAAAAAGTTTTGCAGACTAGACGTCTACAAAAATATGCAACAACCATTGAAAATGAAACAATCAAACTGTAAAACTATTTTTAAAAAGACCTGGAAAAACTCTAGAATAAATTTTCAATCTTTAATTTTTCATGAATTTGACATAAGTGTAACAGATGGTCGAGCTTTTTCCGCAGTGTCCTAGATAGCCAAAATGTATAGAAACTCTATATTAAATGTCACTGCAATAAATCCCGTTGAAAGCAACTTCTCTGGTTTCTTTCACTTCTGAACGTGTGGGTTACCGCAGCCCTCCAGTCTTCAAAACTAAATGATCGAAAGAGTCGAAAAATTTGTGTAAAATTTTTGTCTATTTCGAAATTTTTGTTTTGACGATAGAACAGAGTGGGAGTAATTTATATGTATTAAAATGATTATTCTTTCACTTTTATTGATTATTTTAAGCGCTTTGTAATTATCGCAGAAAGTTTCTTTAAAGTATCTTTTTGGCTACTTGTTGATTAAATCCACTATATAGTCTTTTTTAGTAAATATTTCAAAAGTCCCTCTATAAAGAAAGCGTGTACTATAAAGAGGAATAAATTTGCAAGGGATAGCAAAAGTTGATTGCATGTAAGCTTAAGAAAATTGACCTTAGATTCGTATTACATTTTTTTAGTCGACAATTTCCATATTTTCGTTACCATATGAATTATTTTAAGTAAAGTACATATGTGCATTGAAATTTAGAATGGTATTAGTTCATATATATCTTAGTATAAATCTACAGGGTTCCAAAATATTTAAGTACTTGTGATATTAGTCATTAAATTATTTAATAGTCAGTAAAGTCTTCTGAACATGATAATACTAATTATAAGATGAAATTTACGAAAGAAAGATTAATATTTTAATTCGATTTTAATACATTTTTATAAATTCTATTGTTGCATAAATGTATATGTATATTCTTGTATTCCATATTGAACATGATTAAACCATGCCTTCTACTCGTGAAGGAATAATTATGTACAAGATTTTTTACACGTATAATGAATAGAAGAATATCTAATATTTAATATTTTGGAATTTCATGATATATTTTCGAACCCTGAAATGTTTCACAAATGTGTGAAATAAGATGCTTTGTCAAGGGGTTTACAACTCAATTGATCGAATGTACACCTTCAAGATATTTCAGGATATTTCTGAAGAATTCAGTAGATTTCTATGCAAGTGTACATCTGATTTCATGAATCGTCAACCCCTCGCGTTTTCTTTAAAAATGATGAGTCAAATATTAAGTAAGACAACTAAATAGAATACATGTACAATAAATAGAATAAAATCAACTAGGAATTTAAATGAAATTATATTTTAAATGCGATGACAGGTTTCTTAGTAGATTTTCAAATTGTAAGAAGCGATTCGTACGCTTTGGCAAGTCGTTCTTAAATGCTATAGTTAAATGTATATTCGCAATCGCTAGAAACATTTAACCCTAGACTAATCGTATAATTTTTATAACTGCTGCTAATCGAAAAGGATATATATTATCCCCACATATTTTTTAATGGCACAATTACTTCTATTATCAATAAGAAGACTATCTCAATTTAATTAAAATTTTAATTAATAAATTCTCAAAAAATCTGCCTCTTTCGATTATTCTAGGGTTAAGTACGCAGTAAAAGATAAGTCTTATTCAATTATTTCTGAAATATATACATCGTATATGCGTGTATGTATTTTCAGTTAGCTAGGATGCCCCGAAAGCGATCAGATTGTTTTGGTTTCTTTGGAATGTCTAAAAACTTAAAAAGGAAAATTTAAATTTAATCTAAGTATTCAAATTAAGAGTAAAATTTTTGAATTTATCACAGTCCTTTTCTTGTGCAAAGTGCAGAACTTTAGGAATATATGTATAATAAACAAAAGCACATAAAATTATAAAAATTATGCAAAAAGAAATGTATATTAAATTTTAGTTCTAAAAAAATGTTAAATGAATGCTCAATATTATTCTTTCTCTAATAAAATCCTGGTAACTCATTATTTTGGGACATCCTGAATACTACGAGAACCAGACTTTCGAAAACAATGTGTAATAAAAAGAGTTATTTCATTTTTTAAACCTGATTACAAAATTACGCTGCAAATTTTTTCACAGTTTTTTCTTGAAATTCATGGCATAATAATAGCCGTTGATGCTGCAATTAAAAAAAAAGTATAAGCTACACGAAAATTGCAGAAGGTAACAGCTTTTTATGGAAAAACAACGGAGTATAGAATTTTACTAGTCCTTGTATGTTATTAATACCTTCCACGTTACTTCTTTGTCCCTTAAATGAACTATTAAATTAAACATTCTCAAGATATGAAATATAATCCAATTTTAATTGTTACACACTGTTTTAAAAAGCTTGTAGCTTTTCATACGAGGGTCCGTTCACTCAAAAATCGATTCATTGAAACCACATTGATTCTGAATCGATTATAAGGATGATTCCTTTAGTGAATGGCCCCTCTTTTTCACATTATATTTTTATATGGAATGGCCCTTGAGATACAATTCTTTGCTTAATTGATTTTGTAAATACGCAACATTCAATCGCTCAGAAACTAATTAGTCTTGGTCCTTGATTGCCTGTCGTTACAGCGAAAAAGGTTAAGCTTCTATCTCTCCCTTAAAAGCGTTTGAGCAGATCAGAACGCGATTTACTTTCGATATTGGTCTATCACTTCTGAAAACCTCTTTCTTTCTATCGTACCTTCAGAGTAAACAAATGCAGTTTATGCACTTAACATTAAGATTAAAAGCTCTAGAAAAATTTTTTGATTAAATTACAACTTTCAATCAATTATAAATTACAAGTTTCTTAAATCTCGCTGTAACGTAATGAGAAGCTTCCGCAGAGTTCGCTCATTACATATGTCCACAGGATATTTTACATATCAGTGAATATTTTCAATGCGTACAGGAAATTAGAATTAGTTTTATGAAATATAAGAATTCTAAGGTAATTTAATTATAGATATATAAATGACTTAGAGTACTTGGAAAAATAAGCAATAATCAGAATTCTCTGAGAAAGTGTTGGAATGTCTTAAGAATATTCCAAATCGAAAGTTTCAATTAATTAGGAATGTCGCCGAATATAGTCTTCTAGAATGACAATAATTCAAGAAGTCAAATATCGTATATAAAATAGGTATAAGAAATAATTACAGTTATTCACTTTTTTTTTTAATTGTGTAGGTATGTATAGTTTATACCCAACATGTTTTCGCTTTCCTCGCAATAACGATCAATTAAGGTCAAGGCACAAATTTCAATCTGTATTAAGTTTCCTAGTATCGTTGATCTAAGAGAATTGATTAAAATCACCGGACAGGACAAAAGCAGGATTACAGTAACTCATCTCAGTAATATTGTAAGCTTCGAAATAAAGTTTCAAAGTTGATTCTTTTATAAATATACAGTATACATAGTTTCAAAAGTCTTTTTTAAACTTATCTTCTGAATTTGTTCAGATAATTAATGTAGGTATATGAAATTGTTATATAATAGAAAACTTTACTTTGAATTTATTGCTGGCAATTTAGATCCTAGTTAGCAAAGAAAAGAGAGCTCGAAGTACGTTATTCGGCGTCTTTCCTTTATAACTTATTTTTAGTATAATAACTTCCTATAAGCAAACTAACTTCAAAATTGTAATTAATGTTTAGAGGCTTCGCTCACTTTACTCATAGTTCAAACTGTCAATCACTTCTCTTAATCCAATTCAATATCAAATTAATCGCGGAGATATTCTTCCATCTGCATTCTGCAAGCTTTACTTATGCAAACTACGAATCACACAGAAAAAACAAAAAATCGGATGTCTATCTTAAAAAAGTTCTGATAATTCTAATCGAGTCTTGAATCAATCTCGAGAAAAAATAGGTGGTTTATATAAATCTGATTAGAGTTCCACAAATTTTGTATTTTCTGTGTGATCTTGTTTAGACTTACTAAACCTAATCATCAAACTTTCAGTAACCTTAATTCTCAGAGCCCTAAAAGTGGACGAAGTATTCAGCCTTTTAAGATCAGATCTCGTCTGCTTTCTTTCTTACCAATCTCATAACATATTTCGATAAGAGTCGAATAATATCCTCATTATTTGTAAACAAAATCACTCTCATGATGAAAATTCTGCTTGAGTGAAGAGAGTTTCCTATTACATCGAGTATTTATTTTCGAAAATATTGAGCACCCACCCACCGAAATTTTCTCAATCACCTTATCAAAATTGGTGTGTGGAAGCTCAAAATGAATAATGTTCATACACAAGGAACACCCAATGAAAAGCTTATTTTTAAGATGATGGCAGTTGTGCCGCTCCAAATCCCCCACACAAAGATATAAATCATTCCACTAAGAATACACCATCTCGTTCTCCATAATCTCTTTGTCACATTGATAATAGCATCAGATACATAGTGCTGGAGGTGACATTTGAAGACAATTCGTTGTAGAGCTACATCAAGAAATACGAACATCCTCACATGGTTTTACCAGCGAGGGAAGAAGAATCTCGAATTTAAGTATACGTCATTTTTCTCAGCTAAATCTAAATGCCAGCTTATATCGCGCATCCCATCAATTTAAATCCTCGAGACATGCACGTAGAGTGGCAGACGCTCGTTGGCCTTCAGTTGAGGATTGTGGGTACCATTCTGTCTGCAGTGTTTCGAGTTTGCTTGAATGAGCTCCCGCGTTTCGCTGGGAGATCCTGGACTGATGCTATTCGTCGTGGAAGTTTCAAACCTATCGCTGATGGCTTCCTCTTCAGTAATCTGCTCGAGGAATAAAGCTGATTGAATCGGAATTTGATGGTCCCCATTTGAAACGGATGGAGAGGTTGGCGAGTAAGCAGGTGGAGGACTTCTTGGCAAAGATATTGAGCTTTTATCATCATCTTGAGTTTGAATAGATCCCGAAGAAGTGGTGTTTTTCATTTGCTTTGCTCTGCGACCATGTCTGGTTGTCAGACCTCCAGTCTCGACGTCTCTTTCGAGCCGATGACCTGACCTTGACCTTGTCAACTGCCTCTGAACGTATTCTTCGAGATCATTTTCCTCCTTTCGTGAAATCACACGGTTTAATATGATCAAGAAGATGCCAATCACCACTGCAAAGAGACCAGTAGCTACTAATTCATTCCACCAACCCCCGCTGGCTTTGGTACCCCAGGAGGCAAAGTCTCCAGGAAGAAGTCCACTGGCCAATAGAAAGGCTCCGAGAACGACGAAAACTACCCCAATGTGCAGCATCCCAATGGAGGTAACGACTTTCGAGTCTACCATACTTTGGCCGGCTGCTCGGTGGGAATTTGCTGTCTTGTGGTGACGCGGGTGATGTTCCAAAGAACCTGTCGACGCCCTTGGGGACGTCAAGCCGCTTTCCCCGGACTGAACGCTGTACCGACGCTCTCGAGCGCGACGCTGCTCGTCCCGACGCTTTCGCTGACGCTTGATGGCCAAGGCCGAGTGCAATCCAACCGCGTGCATCCTGCAACACCGGAAACACAGTCTTCTCAGTCAATCTTGTCATCCAGTGTAGCTTTTTCTTGCAAATTCACGGGAATACACGAATATGAGGATTGGGTTGATCCTTATTCAGTTATTTTTTCTTAAGATTTTCATGAAATCTGGATGAATTAGGTGCCCAGTAGGGTGTCTATTAGGTATAATCGATTTTGTATTTTTCTGACGTTATCCATCAATTTATAATTGTAGTTTCAAAAGATTAAAAATGCGGATTTCTAATAGTCATCCTACTGCACAGTTTTGAGAATTTATTCTTTTAGGATCATACTATCGAGGAAAACATCTTTTCAATAATTATTGGGCTAAAGTATCAGACATTTTTTGTCGCTTTATGCACATTAACATATTGAAAAAACCTTGTTTTTGACGTTTTTAAGATATTTTTATAAATGAAAATAAAAAAAAATCATTTTCGTCAGATTAGACGTCGGATACTTTAGCCCAATTCAATAATCTGTTTTATGAATCAAATTTAAATACTTAAAATTTATTGATTTTCCGGAAAAAATAAAATGAATAATTATAGGGAGCAAGATTTTATATTTTCGCGGTTTTCAAAATATCATCTTTGTATCTAAATGATAAAATTATACCACCTTAATTTCAGAAATTTTGCCCCCTTTCCAATATTCGTGAAAAATTAAATTCTTCCCTATAATAAAATCATCATAAACTGATTAGTGAAAAGTAATTGTCCTCATATTCATGAGCAGTAGCGTGTGAATAATAGGGCGGTCTTTACTTTAGTGTTTTGACTTGCAAAGCGGATCTGAGCGTTTTAGTGAATATTACTAAAACATGAAAAAGCCCTCAAGGGAATATCCATCAAAAAATGTTTAGAGGTTTATCATGAATCTCAAAGTTTTATTTTTTTCTGATAAAACAACGTTTTGCCTTTTATATGTTTCTCTCATTATTTACAAAGATCTTAAAATAAAGACCACTCTAATAAATAGATTATGCAGTCCTAAGCACGTAACTCATTTTTTAAAAATAAATCAACATTTTCTTGATAAACATTTATTTAAAATCTTTAGAAACAAACGTAATTTATAAAAAAATATATATTCAAGTTGAATAGTTTCCTGTTACATTTGTTTTCATGTGCTAATAAAAATGCTAATTTCCGTATAATTATTATTATAACAAAGTTAGAGTATAGAAAAACGAGTTTTTAAACACATCTTTTACCATTGTAGTTTTTACAATGAAAAAATCATAAATTATACAGAATTTTAAATCCTATTCCTGTTTTATGCTATTGAAAACCATCTATAGAGACTACACTTTATATTTCCTTTTTCTCTCTTTTTTTATTTCTATTTTTTTTTTAGTTTTTGCATTTTACATTTAACTTTTCCTCCTTCATTTCCCACCAGTGCAGTTTATTTACATTTTTACGTGTGTGGTTATTTTTCAATTTCCCAATATTATAAAGGAAATAATAATGAATCTCTAGGCAATCAATCCATATTTTCAATTAATTTCAACAAAGCTCCAAATGAAATTTCAGTTCTATATAAAAGTGGTAATTATCTTACAATAATTGCAGTTTTGTGAAAAATGTGTTGAAAGGTCGTATTCTAAGTCTGCCTCCTGGTTTGAAATTTAATATATATATATATATATATATATATATATAGGACTGCATATATCCATCATATGTCACAAAGGCATTTTGAGTGCGGCTCAAACTAAGAATTGCTAAACGAGTGCTGAAAACAGTGAGTCATATTCCTCAGACCTTGTAGGTTTCATCTCAATAATTTTATCGTATTAGCATAATTTTAACGAGTTTTTTTTTTTATTGCTTAATTGACTTTTTTCATGTACATTAGCAATAACTCACTTTAGACTCAATGCACATTTTCATTGAATGCACCATTTTTAATAAAGTTTTATGCTTGCTGGAAAGTAAGCTAAAATAATTAAATAATATAAATAAAGTGTTATGTCATAATTCTAAAAAATTGGGGCAATGACGTTAAAGGGTTTGAAAATATGTATAGGGTCTGTTGGAACTGAAACTCTAGAAATGTGATCTAGTACTCGTTTACCCTATTTTCGGGGTTACAGGATGCACTGCGATGGAATTGATAATGCTGTTTCTGCAATGGTTAGTAGTAAATTTTAAATTGCTACCACATCACTCGCCCATCGCTATTTTTAAACATACATTCATCCTCTTTTTCTCTTAATCTCACAAATTCACATAATAATTAAATATTAGGACATGCATTCAATTCATGCCTTACAATTAACATTTTTACGAAAAAGTCATATATATGTAAAGATGTTATTTAAATTATCCCAGCAATTAGGATTATACCATACTCCCTACTAACTTACTCATATTTTGCTTACAATTTATTCACTAATGCTTTTTAAAAGAGGAAAAAGCTCATCTGGAAAGAGAATTAAATCTGGAATAATGCCAAGACCCTGAAAGAAATTTATGAGGTAAAAAGAATAAATCGATCTCGTTGAAAATTTTTGGGAGTTCACTCACTATCAGAACGGAAAGGTAGATATGAACGATGAATGTTCACACCATTTTTTGCAGCATGGATTTTTCATAATAATAATAATATGAAAATGTTCAAAATATAATACTATCAAAAACCGAATTTACACTTTTTAAAGATATAGGATTCTTTATATATTAATATATTCTTTTCTCTTTTTCTCTCGTTTTAACTAGTCTCTCTAGTGGTTTGAAACCGACCATGAAAACTAAAAGAAACTCGAGGAGCAAATTAACGACTAGAATAAAATGTTTAAAGGATTTCTTTACAGAAATATGCATGGGTTGAGATTTGCTATAATGAAACCTTCGTATTCATTTCTTGCTTTCAGGGAATAATCTTTTCCCCAGTCACATTTAGGTTTTTTTATGCATGAGAATGTAACACTGTAATAATCATAGACTCGTTCTTCAAAAGGTTTATTGTTGTTCAGCTACTGTGATGTTCTTTCATGTCGACACGTGTCCACAAATGAGTACCTGTTCCATTCTACTATGAGTGATTATACCCCCAAAAAAGTCTTTTTCTTTTTTGAATACTCTTTATAAGCTTTATATATTCACACAAAAGCTCTTTTTCTCTCATCTTTTGTAATCTTCTCTAATTGACAAGCACTCAAAATTAGCAGAATGAGTTCATTATCATTATTATCATCATTTTTCAAACAACTGCCCAATTTCCAATTCATTTACATTTTTCCCATTCCTCTTTACACATAAATCTAGGACGTGCTAGTCTTATTGATTCGAATGAAAATTAACGTAATTGACCCACTTTAAGATTTTATTACACCCGTTTTTATGACAAGTTGTTTACGGCATAGTTATCACTTAAACGAAGAGCTGCAACGTTTTCAGATCAATTTCACGATTCTTATCGTTTTATAATATACTAAGAAGAAAATATTGAATCTGGTAAAATATTTAATTTAAATTAGAGTATTTAATTTCTAGTAGATTAGATTTACATAAATTTTAAAAGGATTAACAATATTCTCGACTGAATTTCTCGACTATCAATCAAATTTTTTTTGTATTGACCAGAATACGTTGGAAAAACTGGAGATGAAAGGGTCACATTAAAAAATTCCTAAAAAATATCTCGAACTACTTTTGTATTCTTATATACATATATGGGACAATCCACGGTCACATTTTCTATATGGTTGATCAATACGCTCCTTCCCTTCTTCTCTTGTGAGACACATGCACGTGGTATGTGTACTTCAATATGTATATGCCTGGGAACACGCACATAATGAAAATTCTTGTGTATCGAGCTTGCAAGGCGTCAAGACACATCATTTTAGCGTCGCACGCGTGAAAAAATGTACATGACGACGGCGGGACGCCAAGAAATAGCACACTTAAGTCATCAAGTGAACTTCAAACAAAGAGAAAGTCCTTGCAGAGATCTACGGGGTACTTTTAATGAAGCTAGGACACTAAAAAAGTGTAGCATAAAATGTCGCCTTGGAAGAAATTTTTAACGCCTTCATTTATGCGGAAAAACGAAAGCAGGCGCATATACAGATACCCAGTATCATAACAATTAACTAATGACACAATGATTATTCTGCAAAAGCTTCTTTGCCTTGGGCTGAATTCCTGCGGTTGAATTTCGATTACATTTGAGGCATCAGTTTAGAATTAATATCCATTTGTCAAAAGTTGAAATATCCATTAAATTCTGAGTTGCCCTAAGTGACCTTCTATCGACTATCTTTCATCTTCCGACCATCATATATCTAATTATCTATTATTCGTTTTCATGTCTACTTTCTTGTAATAATAATAAGATAATCTGAAGATAATACTCAAATTCGGCATACATATTTATATAATTCACACAATTTCCAAAAAACCAATCAGCTTTCGACAACAATATGTTCAATATTTTCGAGATGTACATATATAGTAATATCACTTTTTTTATAGATAGAATATTGGGTTGTTTCCATTCGAAAAAAAGTTCGTAGCAATTTTCTAATCAAAGAAAAAAAAAACCTGTCATTTTGATTCAATTTTGATCGATGCAATGTTCACTTTGTATGGTTTTGAATATGAGAAAGAAAAAAGTTCAGTTTATTTAATCATCTGTTATGGTTTATTTCAATTGTATATTTTGAGAAAGTCAACAATCTGACATGATGAGGAACGGAAATCTAAATGGGTTAACGTATCTATGGGATTACGCGATGCTCACAAGAGGCTATACTTATCTTTCAGTTTACCCGCCTACAGGACATTTACCTCAAATACTCTCAACGTATCTTTCCAAACATCTCAAATTCTCTCCACTAAATTCGCTTATCTTACACTTAAAGTGATAATAAAATTAGATGAGGTTTTTACTTAACAGTTCATTTATTAACTTAATTTTCACTTATTTAATTAAAAAAAAGTAGTCAGAAAGAATTATTAATTGTTGGGAAGAAATTTATTTTAGATCCAAGTTCAACATTAATGTAAATTCGGGAGAATAAAAGTGATGAATCTAATTAAAGTAAATTGGCTTCAAGTTTTTTTTAATTAATTCCAATGATGTCGATCGACTTCATGTTAACTCAAGTGATTTTAAGGGAGCATTTAAATATAAAGTGACACTAAAAAGGATTGTGTTTTACTATAATGGAGGAAAATCCAAAAATTAAAATGAAGGTTTATGTACTAAATTTGATTGACCTAATTTGATTAATCAAATTAAACTCAAGGATCATTGAATTCAGTCGAATTTAAATAACTCAAATAATGCAATTTGAATAAATTTCAACGAAATCAAAATGGTGAAATGTGGGGCTAGTTCACTTCCAAATATGCTAAACGTTGCTTTAGTGAAAAAAATGTAACATCAATCACCGTGATTTTAAATAAAGTTTTAATGAAAATATAATATTTTATGGGCATCTTTGCTAAGAAATTGCCTGTCCGTTCTTTATGAAAGAGAAAATCTCTTTATTTTGAAAAGTGAACCTTTTCTTTGAATGAATAATGAATAATTGCGGGAACATTATATTAACTAGGTCTCTAATATGAGAAAAAGGACGGTATTTTGCATCAACGATTCGTGCTTTACTGTAAAGGATAGCAATTTTGCACGCATGAATGCATATATATACTCAATGTGCTTGATACACGTCATAGTGATCGAAGGTTATTGCACAGTAATACATTTTCGTTATTTTATTCCTCTCTCTCTCTTTCTATATATTCATTTCCAGAAAAAGATGTTTTTTTATTTACAATATGTAGCATAGGAAGACTCAAACTTTATGAGATTTTTTAGAAAGTTTTTAGAGGTAGCTACTATTCACTCTCTAAAAACCCCAAAGTGCAATAAAAATTTCATAAATGCCACGTCGTTTTCACAAAAGTTATCCCATAAAATTTTTACGATTTTTTCGATAATTAAAACATTTATTGAATGCTTTTAAAGACATAGAGCTATAAAAAAATTGTTTGAAACTCTAGGAAAGTAGGTAAAACATTTAACTGTCATAATGTCAATATAGGAATCAATCATATTACGGAGGATTCCATACTATTATAGTTTGATGAGCATATTGATTATTTCGTTCGAGATTAACATAAACATATTAACAATTTAAATTTGCGATTGTATAGAAGTAGGTTAACCACCACGCTAGGTTCTATAATCGATCATTAACAGTATATAAAATTAAGGCATAGACGCCAATCTGAATTAATTCAAATATGTTTCAGGAAACAACGCACACGCGGTCAATAAATATGTAAATAGCTTTATGTCATAATCTACACGTGAAATATTATTAAATGGTGAAAAATCTACAATAAAATAATAAAAGTCAAAGGTTCTTTGATTAAAATTTGCGATAATTTTGTGAAAATTTTGATTCTTTAATCTTTAAAATCTGGGTCGGTGAAGGCGACTTTGAGTTTAACTAAATTGCTAAACTTCCCAACCAACAATAGCATGAAAATTCGTTATCTGTGCTGTGCAAATCCTCGTAGTGCAACAATGCCAAATAATTTCAATGCGAATTGAGAACAAGGAGAGGAGAGTGTATTTTGTGAGAAACGAGAAATTTATGTTAAAAGAAGTGGGAGAAACTGGATAACTGACAAAAGGAGGAAAGGGGGGTTTTGACTTTAAAGGATGACTTCGAACTAGGACACACTAGATATGGAGATGAAAACTGTTGCTTGCATCTCATCCTCTGAAACACCTCTTTAGAATCAGAGAACAAAAGTTAGTATTATTATAGGTCTTTTTAGTCAAACTTCTACACCTTATAATTATTATGTCAAAACGAATATATAAAAGTTTTGGATAGAAATAATTCTATACTTTTCAATTCATTTCATTCCGGAATTTGTATCCGAACCAAACAGTTTCATTCCAATCTAATCCAAAAATTTCTATTTTAATAAATCCGATCTAATACGAAGTGGAAACGAAGATGTCAATCCATCTGAGTCCGATCCAATTTGAATTTGAAACCAACTTTCTTTGATCATGTGTAATGTAATATTTATAAACCTTCTATATATATCAAAAGAATCTTTTCAGATGAAAAATAAATTACTCTGACCTTTAAATTACAGTATAAATTTTGAAGAAAGGCTCGAGAACTTCGCTTTAACAGAACGCAGAATTTCCTCGTGTTGAGAAAATCGTGGTACATAGTGACGAGAAAAGGAAGAGCACACTTTGCTTAATAATTAATAATTGAACAATCAGAAAATTATTTGTTGAGCTTCCAAAAGACAATCAAAAAGTATTTTGAGTATTCAAAGTTGAGTTCTTGAAATAATTCGAGTACTATAAATAATTTCCACTTAAAACTTATTCAATGAAACTTGCAAACTAATTTTAGGAGCCGGCAAACGACTTCATAGTTAAGTAACTTTAAAGACTCAACGCAAATATTAGTTCTCGAATAGTGTCATATTTTTGTGAAGTTTGTGGATTCTGACAATTTTGAGCTTCCTGCATGCATTTTGCTTTTTATCTAACAGAACGGTAGTCGAAATTGAGCAATTTTAAAGTTATCAAATGCATCCATTCAAATGTGGTCGTTAAAATTCAACAATTTGGAGTTTGGACCATTCAGATGCACGATTTCAAAATAGCCAAATGAATTTGAATACATCTCAAGTTATAGAATAAATGGAAGGATGTAGACGAGAATATTTTTTGCGCTTTAAAAACTAGGTTTAAGCACCCGGTTAATATCTTCAACTGAAAAAGCTAGCATCGGAGATACAAACTCGGTTAAAAGTCGAGTACCCTCGGGTAAAAGGTTCGTCTACGTCATCAAAAGCTTTGAGTATTCGTGCAGATATATGCAAAACACTTGACGAAAGACTCGTTGGTGAAATCCGTGGAAAGGTAAAGTGGTCTTTACTCTCCGATAAAAGTGTTCCATCTGTCATCTGAATATTGTTACTTGTTGCTGCTGATGCACTTCTAAATGTAATGACTGAAAGATGTATACTTGAAAATTCAGGATCCGTCATATTTCTAGAAAGCATATTTTTATATTTTTCATTTTCATATATCTTTACTTTTCATTTGAAATTCGAAAGTGGCACAAATGAAGCTTTAATTCAAAAGTATATGTATCTAAATTTGAATTTTTCGGGAATTTATGTTGTCCCAGTAAAAGTATTAAATAAAATCAGTATAATTCATTCTCCCTAAGAATATTATACATTTGACTTTAAATTTAAGAAGATTGAACAATAAAATAAACATTGTAAAATAATTTATGACGTGACTTTTAACAGTCAAATAGAAGTGAAACACGTCTTGAGATTTTTTTATTGGAAGCAATTTGTAGCTGCGAAAAAGGTTTGAATTGGATATAAAAATGTCAGACACAAAGACCCTTGACCTTTACGAAATATTACGGAAACTAAAGTTTAGAAGAATTGGCCTTTGTACTTTAATGGCTCGAGTGTGAAATAGTGCTGTTAAAAAATTACAATAAATGTTCTCAAGTAGCTATTTCTTAAATTCATACTTCAGTAAAGACAAAAAGCTTTACTTATACGGAAAAGAAAATGTTCTTGAATCAAGTAAATTTTTGAATTGTTTTGTTGAATTAGAGTCAAATTAACGCGTTTACTTAATTCAATTCTATCAATTTGTTTCGTCTCACTTTAATTTATTTTTGAAAAGTTAAATTACATTAAAAGCCACCTTTCTGAATAAGTGGGTTTCTTTGAAGAAGAATAAATTGATTTTATGTACCGCTGTTTTTATACACCATCCGAAACCTTTATACATATTTAATTTTACTCTCTCAGTCGAACATTCTAGCAAATTTCTTTTCCTTGTATATGGAAATATAAATCTACTTTCTCATAGTAAGACGGCTTTTTTTCGCTCAAAAAAGAGAGTATTTACATGTTATTAACTCTGAATAAAAATGAACAGCGGCGTCTCCTGCAGTATAAAGCTGCTTTTCGAAGCACCATAAAAACAAAGTGAAAATAGGACTACAAGGAAAAACAAGGGTTGAGAAAAGCTGGTCCGAAAGGGATCAAGAAATTTGAATGAAATTAATCATTTAACGAATTTTAATTGAAACAGATAAAGAATGTAGAAATTAAGATAAATTATGGTTCGTTAATCATTTATATATTATAATTTACCATCATTTACTGGCTTTGTTCATTTAATTATCCAATATTAGCGGTTTTGAGGATTTCTCATAGATTAAACTTGATACTAATATATCCTATAGCATCACTTGTACAAGTTGATGAAGAATATACTATACATAGTTTGCGAAAATCTTGGTAAGGTTTCAAGATGAAGTGCTTGTAATTAAACTAATTAAAGTTTAGTTTTCATGTATTTCTTCAGCATGAATTTAATCACCACTCTCGGTAATTAAAAAAATGGAATTAATTACTGTAATTTGCTCATATTAATTAAATTTCCACAAAAGTAATAAAGAAAAAAGTGCATTTTTAAATGTCAGAACATTTAAAATAATCAGAATAAAGATAAATAATTGGAAGAATTAAATTTGAAAAATTTCAGAGTATCGGGAAACAGTGGAAGATCGTTTAAGAATACACTTGCCATTCCGACGTTTTGTTTACATTCTCAAGGCTTCAGAGTTACAGTGTTTGTACACTCCAGAGCCTGCCATTAATTCCAGCATTTATTTTTAATTCAAATCCTGAAATCTTTTATAAACAATCATTCAAATGTATAAGATACACATAACACATTGTCATTCCTGTCTCTGAAGTCACGTACACACTTCTCAAAAAATTTTCTTGAATAATACATGCAAAATTCACTCCACATGTTCACGAAAAGAAAATAAACACGAATAAAACCTTTCCTCTTTCCTAAAATAAAAGACCCAAGCAAATAATCAAGCTTAACTACAAAATTCACTTCGGAGATGAGGTATTTGGTCTATATTTTCTGCAACTTGTAAATCGTAAAACAATGGAATTAGAACAAAAGAAGTTCAACATTCCGGAAACGTTTGAATCCAGGGAACAAGTATTTGAACAAATAAATAATATTGAGATGACAATATAGTAGGAAAAGTATATTTTTATCTGTAAACAACCTATCTGTACCTCATCTCCGAATTTTAGAGAAAGAGTCTCACCTGGCTGGTAAAGACGAACTTGGCACTTAAGAAAATTGCTGTGTTCCCTAGTTCAGCGTCTTTTCACCTTTCTTTTAAGTCATGGGCTTGGAAAATCTTCACTGCGTAGAAAGAACGTCCTTTTGCAATGCAGTTACATTACCGCGGATACCGGTTTTTCCGCGATGAACCGAGCTTCTCGAAGCTCAAGTTGGATCTTACAAGTCAGCTTTTTACAAGCTAAATCAAGAACTACCCCTCGCGCCCTTTTAGTACATCAACTCTAGCAAACGAACCTTTCCCTTATTTTCTCTCTTTTTTCTACTATTTCGTATCTTACTTATTCCCTCTTACTTAGTTCCCTCTACTAGCCCCCCCTATTGTGCGCGTTCTGTCCCTGTCGAAAGCTTTGGGACAAGTAGTACATCTCGTTCCGGACGAGACGAGCCTAGAACGCGCCTTTAAAAAGCTACGCGCAAGCTCAAAACCCGAATTAAAGCGAATATCTCACTGAATAGCCTTTTGTATACGTGCATGTTTGCGAGTACGCGTATTATTTAGGTTGTTTTTTGTGTATGCAAAATCGGTACCAGTAAAAAAAAATACCGGTTTTTATAAAAATTATTATTTTACCTTATTTAAAAACATTATTTTAGATAACTTTTACGAGACTAGGTTGAAGTTTCAGGCTTTTAGTCCGACGATTTTTTTTTTATACTTATTGGAATAAAAATATCAAAAAAAAAGTTTCCAAAGTTCACAAAACTCAAAATTTTAATTTATTTACTAGCAAAAATCTATCTATCTATTCTATTTCAGAACGATTTACTGCTGTTTTTTATTTTTAATTTATTTTTATTGTCTTCATAAAAAGTGGCATCGGAAATGTTTAAGTACAATTGTTGAAATGTAAGAAACATCTTAATTGATGGAGCAAGTACCCCGTTGCGAATTCGCAATTTCGCATCACTGGTTTTCTAATTTCCTGCATGTCGAATTGAGAGACCGCATTTCCTCGAAAGCTCGATAAGCTTCGAGTAATCGATAATTTTCGTGTACATAAAGATAAGATACTTGAATTGATAAAGTTTCCATTATTTTTTAATGAATTAGGCTTAAAGTTATTACAATTGTATCACCTTATGAATGAATTATGAAGAATTTAATTTTGATATATTTATATTAGTGTTTGTATATTAGCATTTTTCCTAATTTGATTAATTTCAAATAATTTTTTACTAATTTTTCATCACGAATAGAACGTGAATTTATGCATTATAAAATTTATTTTGGAAGTTATTTGCAATACCATATGGAAAATGTTATCTAATTATGAAACATAATAGCAGCTAACTTCTAAATTTAAATTATACTAAACTTTAAATTGACCTGGTAGATTACAAAAGCTTATTTAGGTGACACCTGTTGGGGGGCTAAATTAACTTTTCGTAACCGCTCTAGGTAATGAAGAACACTCTGATATAAATCGATATACTCGCACTGAAGCAGTAGCAAAGCAATAGCAAACAAAAAATATTAGCAAAGATTAGTATAATATATTATATTATATATTATATTAGTATAATTTACACGTTTTGGAAAAAATTAGAATTCAGGTTCAATAAACTGTGTTTTTGAAATTACATTTTTCCTAAAATTAAAATGTTTTATTAAAAAAAAAAACAGTGAAATTTCATTATACACAAGGTTTAACTATAATAATTAATTTTATATATATTTACATAAATCTACATCTATCTTAAAAAAATATCAATAAATTTCCATATAGACATTTTTCTCTAGTTAATTCTACTTCATGTCTGACCATGATATTCCGTTTCCACTTAAGGACGTTGGATTCAAGTTCTAATCTCGAAATTCGATTTCCTAGTTGGACTCAACAAATATTATAGTTAAACATGTTTACGCTCTATATTAGTGCTTAATTTTTAAATAAAATTATGCGTACATAGCGCAAAAGTCTATAAAGAGACAAAGTTCTAGTTCAAAAAAGAAAAGCGCTATAAAACAAAAAAAAATTTAATTATAATATTTGTTGAATAAAACAAGGAAATAGAATTTTGAGGTTTGAACTTGATCCAACACCATTAAAATAATTAATTATTTAAACTATTATTATTATTATTATTATTGTTAATTATTACTATTTTTTAAGTGATAAATCAGTTTATTGACAGGAAATATATTTTTGCTTCCTCATGCAGGAAGCTTTGTTGTAACAATTTCAAATATTTGAAAAATATTATTGACGAATAAAAAAATTACGGTGATTTATAGCAGTTCTAGAAAATACTGTGGAATTATGAACCATGGTTCATAATGCCACATGTTCTATTGTATATAAATTTGCAATCTATTTTTCAAGTACGATGATAAAAAATACCATTTATTTGCGTGAATATAATGGAAGCAGCAATTTAAAGCACTATCTTAGCAAATAATTCAATTCACTATTATTTCCAGGGTATAAAAACCCGTCCTTTGAAGAACCATAGTTCTATTATTATTGTCTACATCTTCGATTAGAAGGATATTGCTTGAGTAAACGTTTTACCACATTTTGATAGATCCTCGCATTCCTTCTCTCTTGAGCGTGATTCGCTGGTAATTTGTTATTACTCCAAATTGACTTGCGTTTAATTCCAGGAGTGTGCACCAAAAATCCACCGTCTATTACTATAAGACGGTAATTCAGCAGGCACATTTGGAACATCTAAATTATAATTTAAAAAATCGCATTAAAAGTCATTTCTTAATTATTGAACTAGTATTTTGATATTTTCGAGATATATGGTAACATCATTTTTTTAAGATGTGATAAAATATTTTAATTTTCGTCATAATTACAGAAAGTGTATCCTGCAGATGAAATACCTGAGCCATTTTATCCTGGCGACCTTCCCAGGTCATATCCTCAGTGTAAAGAGGATCTTCCCTCGTCCCAATAAAAACTGGCTCCCATCTGTGATTCGGAAATTCTCTTCTGGTAACGATAAGTGGTTTGACTCTTCCTGAATCGGGTCGAAGCATCCAACGTGTAAGTCCAGGAAATCTCTGACAATGTGGGCAAACGTACCTTTAAATACAAAGATTTTCCTTTAATTATTGAATATAAAAGTAGTTTGTTATGTTTTCGAGTTATTTTTTAAGTACTCTTAAAAATACTGTAAAAATACCTATGAAAATAAACAGCTAATCCGGCCCTAGCAGCCGCTAGAAGCTGATGTTTATTGCGAGGTGGTTGCTCATTGGCCTCAATCTCAAAAACTGGAATGACAAAGACCACGTTAGTTTTTGGAGGTCTTCCATGTAACATTTCCAGAAAACCAGAAGCTAGATTTTCGCTTGGTAGGAGCTCTATATCCGAAACAAGAACCCTTTCTGTTCGTGCCTGCATTCTAGCAATGTTTCTAGCCACATTGATGGGATATGTCATGCCCCTTTGTTTCCTTTCAGTCTCAATTTCTCTCCACTGAAGATCTGAGGCTGCACAATCACCCTGGGACCAATTTATGTGTCCCAGTGCGGGCGGTCGACCCGCTGGAAAAATTAGATGAACGGAAACCTATAAATTGAGGAAATACGGAGTACATACGGAGGTAAATGATTTAGTTTTAGCAAAAAATATTTATTATTGCGATCATAAAGATGGGGAAACTTAATTGATCTTATTATGGTAAAGTATCGATGTACCTTGTGCATAGCTGGTTCACATCGACAGGCACGATCCAATAAAGCCACTGCCAGGCCAGCATCAAGACCAGGAGCAAATATCGAAAAACTCAAAGGTCCTTCCCACCTTCTGGCCAGTTCAACAATTGCATAAACCTGATCTGCAGTTGCATGAGTACATAAGGTCACCTGGGGAAGCTCCTCTGCCCTTCCAGACTCTCGTATAATAGACGGAAGAACTCTATAAGGCCCCTTTTCTCCAGCTTCCGGACTCCAGATGACCTTTGTTGATGGATAGGAAAGTGCTTGAGGTAGATTGTGGTACCATCTGCAAAAACTCGTGTTTTCTGGTTGTTTTCCCGCCATGTACGTTCCCGCGGAGTATATGGGCGCCCCTAAAAAATATCAATGGTTATTAAATTAAACGGCAAGAGAGTCGCTTATTTGTTCAGAAAGTCGGGACCACCAGATTAGAAAAAATAACATACATTTTTAAGCAACTACATCCTATAAAAAACAATTTTATAAAATCTTGTAGAGATCCTTTATTGGTTTTAGGACTTGTTAAGTGGAAAAAGTCGCGCGTGGTCGGACATCACAGTGAATCCAATTGTTCTACTTGACTAGATTTATGCTCCTGGATGAAAATGGATTTATACTCATTAATGGGGTCGAACCCCTCGTAAAATACAATATCGATACTTTACGACATTCTGCAATGCTTTGCAATAACTTTCCTTTAAATAAATTCTATACCAAATAAGCAGAGAGTGTGCAAAAAAAACGTTCTAAATTCTGTAGTTTGTTCCAAGGGATATTTATGTTTTTCTATTGTGTTAATGATGCAAAGAAGAAAATATAGAGAAATTATATATGGAAGCTAGCTAGAGATGTTTGAATTTCTGTTTAATTCTAATTGAAAATTTCTCGCATGAAGGATTCTACTAGATTATTGATCGCCCCTGTTTCTCCATTAAATGCTAAATCTATAAGCGACAAAGTAATCAGTGCTTTAATTAGGGTAATTAACTACGGTTATTTAACATCTCTGGGGCGCACCATTTGGCATTTCCTGTCGCAGATGCGCATTTTCCGGCCGCTCTAAACGTTCCTCGAAGATAGAAATAGATTGGCTGAGACCTTTACCAAGAAGTAAACGAGTTGTCAGGAAAATGGAGAAGGTGAAAACGAACCAAATAAGCAGCCTGCACCATCGTGTGCGCATGACCTGGCAGGTGGACTTCCACGAGATTCGCCAGGATCATGAGGATGGATGTCCTACTCAACCCATGGAGCTTTCGGCTGTTCAACTGGACACAAAAAAGCTTTGTTACTTCTCTCTCGATAAACGCGCAAGCGCTTCTAACTCATTCAGGGACGTGAATAGAAATAGTTAAGACGGTGGTTTCCAATTAAAGTAAGGATAGCTTTCTTTTTTTTTAATCGTATAGACCTTACTACCCGCGACCATTTTTAATTAGATTCATGGGCGGATCCAGGGGGGGGGCCACGGCTTCTTGGCCCCCCCCAAAAGCCCAGATTTGAAATTTTCACGCAGCTTATAAATACAAAAACTTGGTGGAGGGGGAAGGGTAATTATTTCGTGGCCCCCCCGAAAGCCCTTGTCTGGATCCGCCCCTGATTAGATTCACTTGAAATTGGAAAATTAAGTAAAATAAGAGTTTTGGTAAAAAAAAAAATGGTTGAAGAGAGAGTGGGAAAAAGAGGTTTGAGAAACGGGATTGAAAAAGGCATAGAAAAAGAGGTTTCGAAGTTTTAAAAATCATAAAAATATTTTTAAAATCCTTCAATAAGATTCCCTAAGAAACTTTAAAATCTTTAAAATTCCATGAAATATTTTAAAAGGCATAAAAATCTTAAACGAAATGTCTCGAAAATCTCGTATACATTTTTATTTCAAACTTGATTGGGTTTTGAATAACTTGAAGTTGTATGTAAAATAAAATAATCACGGGCGTAGCGCGCTGATTTACCTAGTATTGTAATAATAAATATAACTGGCTTTATCGATTTATTATAAATATAGAAGAACACGTATTGAATTAAAGGAATTGACATATTTGTCAATAATGAATGCACTGCATATATGATATTCTCTTGGATTGAAACCTACTCTTCTTGACTTCTATCATCAAATTATATATGCCGAAGTATTCTATATTAGTATTTTTTCGTTATTTTAAATAAAATTACTCTACTCTAGATTATGCAACATTTTAAATAAAAATATCATACAACTTGATGCAAGTTTTTCATAAATGTTTCTTTTTAATAGGGTAAATTAAAATGACATATATATACTTTATAATGTTCAATAAAATAAATATCAAAACTATACTGTAAAGCTGCGTGCGTCAAACTGTCATTAGAGAAAATTATTTAGTGGAATCATAAAATTGTTTCAAGAAGATATAGTAATAGCTTAATAGTACTATAAACTGCAGAGTGCACATATTAAAGTCGTTCGTTGAAAATGTTATATCGATCAGAGGTCTTTTGTCGAGTATCAATAAATCAACCTCGTTATACTAGTTACAACTTCAAGTTATTTATTAGAAATGATAATTGAATTAATTAAATTCATTATAGAATTTTTTATAGAATATATAAAACTCAACAAAATCATGATCATATACATTATAACGTGAATTAAAATCATTACCACTGATATGTTTTTCTATTAACAGTCTTTACCCTAGAGTTAAAAATTCCTCAAACTTTATAATTTACATCTAAAGTTCGATAAAAGTCTGAGCTGCCTTCTTCGTATCTCTCACCATCTTAATAGCTGAAAAATGCAACCCACTTCAGAGTTTATTTCCTTCTATATTTCTTTTATGGGGTTAAATTTACACGTGATATAAAAATAACGCGAAATGAAGCCCATTACAATCGAGACATACAAGGTAAAATGCAAACAGACGCAATCATTTATGACAATAAAAGTAAAAAGACATTATTCAAAGGAAAGTAGAAGATAAAAGGAAAAACGAAGGAATCTTATTATTAAACATTCTTAAATGTCTACACTGCTTTATATATGTATAATACTGTTAAATTATTCTTTATCAGAGCATGAAAAAGTCAATTGCAAAGAGAAAAGAGAATCGATAAAGCAAAAAGAGCGTAACTTCGCAATCAGGAATCGTGTCGAGAGTCTTGGAAAAAAGTAAAGAAGTTTATACTACGTATACACAAATTTGTACGTGTATACAGTGCATTCATACGCAAAGCAGTGTAGAGACGTTGGCGCTCAGTGTTCCATCATTGATTATAAGGCTGCAGCTAATTATAGTAAGCCGATAGGAGGAGAAATTGGCCTCCCTCCTCATAGTACACGCCAAATGGATAAAGTGCGAATCTTCAAGCAGTCGCCAAATCGCAAGCTATCTGAATTCTCGCGTCGGACTGTCCGCGCTTTTCTCCTCAATTTCCTCTCTTTCATCCCTTTTTCCTTCTCTTTCCATCTCCCTCTTCCGTTCTTCATCATTTTTATCTATTCAACTTAACAAAATTAAATTAATAGTCTGATCTTTTTAACCACTCTCCCCCTTCTATAACATTTTTCCCTTTTTCTACTGCTTGATGAAAAACATTCCACTCTAAACTTACAACTTTAAGTATTTTTTGGAAAATATATATTTTATTTAGTTTTTTTCAATTACCTCTCTTTTACAGACCTGAATCATTTTCTTTTTAGTTATATTAATTAGCTAATTGCAAAGCTTTTATTTATTTTTTTAAATTTTTGCACATTCTTCAAATTTTAGTTACTCTGTTTAATTTGCTTTTATTTATCTCTCTGTTATAAATTTTATATTTCCTTCTTGGAATATTCCCATACCCTCGTCTGTTTTTGAAATCGTAACACGTGCCTTTCGCTAGAAATCAGTTGGATGATTATCATAGAGTGAGTCTGAACGGTATACCGAGAAACTGATAATTATTATGATACTTCCATACTAATAGAACGTGGGATGATCATAATTGGTGTTGAAACTGTGCATAAACATGCGTAAATCGACCCACTTAGGGCGCGTGTCATCTCGATTCGCCTCCCCTTTGCACGTGTATTTTGCAAATGAAAGGATATCAAGCTCACCTGTTAGTGACTGATTAATTGAAAGGGGAATGGAAATCAAGAGAAAATTATATTGTACTTGCTGGTTTTTAAAATGATTGCCTTCAATTTCCCTGATATAAAATAATACAATAAAAAAGTACATTATATTAATTTATTTTCAACTATACGAGACTTAAAACATTTATATATCTGCATGAGAAATTTGGTACCCTTTCCGAATGATTTCGAGTTACCTAAAACTATTTGATTCATGCATACATATGTTTTCTCAACATTACTTAGCTTCATATTTTCATGGATTATTAATTATTCACATATTATATGAAGCCAAAAAGCTACACATTCCGAAAATTCCGTACAAATAGATGGATTTTTTCAGTATAAATATCTAGATGGAAAAGAGTTGGTTATTCATATCGAAATTTTGTTATAAATAGCCGAATTCTTTCGGCAAGTCATTGATAAATATTTTTAGTATACTTAAATTTCGTTAATAAAAATTTTCGGTAATGTTATTTTTTATTGTTGAATTTGAAAATACGGGATTTTGGTTTCTCGGCAATATGTAATATGTTGACTTCTTAATTAAGTAATTTTAATTGATCTATTAACATTAATTGTTAGTATACAATTAAATTACAGGTATAACTCTTTCAATATTACGTGCATTTTTACATAACGATACTAATCTATAGTTTAAAGATACTCCAGGGAAATTCATGTTGTAGAACAAACATTGCGAGAAGACCTTGAACTGATGTTATGTCAGGTTTTTGTATACTGAAGTACTAGAGAATAATGAAAAAACGTCAAACGTTAAATAATTTTTCGTTACTAAACCAGTAAGCGTTATTATAAGCGTACCGAAATTATAGGAAAATCCATAGAAAAAGCGATTCTTTAACAATTTATGTATCAATAACAATTTACTATACAGTAAGGTAATGCTTTAGTATTCTTAAAGGCGATTAAACTTAAAGCTTAATCCTCGATTTATGTTTAAAAGTCTATTTGACAATGTGAGCACTTAAGGTATTAATCACTTAAGCTAGAATTAAAGTACTCTTTTAAAGGGCAATAGATTTAATTTAATTTTAATTTTACGCAATGATACTTCTAAGAAATGAAGAGCATTATTTACAGATTGAATCGCCACGTGGATTAGATGAGCGTGATTTTTTGTATACTTAAAAATAAATTCGTGACGTCGTGAATCACGTGTAGAGTGTCAGAGAACTAAATGGCGGAAATCTACATTTAAGATGCGCGTGGTCGATAGAAGATATGTACATAATGTTTATAGTGACTAGAAACTCTTATGTGCGATAATGTAAAGCTCATTAAAATTGGCCAATGTCAGGATAAAAAACTTTGCTTCGCAGAATGTGCTTAGGTAAATTTCAGTGTCATTGTCATTATCATTGGTATTAGAAAGTTCTTTCAAAATATTATTAACAATAGCAAAAATTAGCGTGTTATTAAGCACTCTTTCAGTGGATTCTATATGGAATCTTTTAAAAATCATAAAAATCTTTTAAACCCCCTTAAATTCCACGATAAACTTCAAAATCTGAACAGATTTCCTAACAATTGCGCTAACTTCTTGAACGACACCTTTGAATGAAGAAGTAAAGAATGATTTATGATCGCATTAGATTAGATATGATATTTAACTCGAGTCTTTTCTAACTCAGACAGTCCTTGGCTGATTGATAATGGACAATCGATAAAACTTCTTTCGCACCTATGCATACCGGAAATCTTGACGATCTTGACTCCCGGAAGTGACGACTAAGGCAGGGCAGACCTCGGTACCAAAGCGGAGGATCACGTGAACTGATCCAAGGTCGATTTTCCTGCGTTTCCAGCGAAGGACAAAGGACCCTACCCCTGCCTCTAGGGGGTAGCATCGTCGCATGAACGTTCCCCTTTTCCCGGCACCGCCAGCGCGGGACATCACTACCCCGTCGCGCAGAGACGTCTTGGACGTCGTGACGTCCAGACGAGAATTTGCATCGCGGAGACGTCATGGTTTGCTCGAACGGACGAGACCGGTATCAGCGAATTGCGCTCGAAAAAAAAGGAAGCACCTTCGAAAAAATCTTGTCCATCCCCGCCAAGGACCGAAGGAAAGTGGAAAAGATCTACGACGACGCGTGACAGAATTTCGACTCACTATGATGAAAAGAAGAGACAAAGAAGAGGATGAAGACGACGCTGATGTTGTCTGTGCCACAGGTAAAACTCTTTCAAACTTTCTAAGAACAATTAATAATGATTACAAGAAGTTCTCGTTATTATTGCTATACTTTTTCTTCAATTATACAGTTAAAATTATTTTTTTAAGTAATGATAATGGTAAAAGAGGCACAAGTAAGTTATTCTACATACTTTTCTCTTATATAATTTTTCATATTCGTTAATTTGAAACTTTCTATTTTAGGATGTTTTAAAACTGCTGTACAAGTGCAAATGTTTTCACATATTTTTAACTAATGTATACTATATTTCTAAATATTCAGTATCCGAAAATTCATGCGAAGCCACTTTGATTTTCTGGCCCAATTTTAATGTGTCGACTAGTCGAAATTATCACGGAAATTATAATGAAATTACAACCATATACAACAATTCATGTGACCCTAATTTCACATGTCACGTTATTCTATAGTAAACATCACTACTTCTTAAGATCGCGTGTACAACTACTATTACAATTTTAATAGCACATATGTGAAATAATGCATTAAACTTCCTAAGCGCTGAAAAAAAATTGAGTAAAATATGTGGAAGTAGACATTTTGACTGAAAACTGTCCTCCATTCGAAAAGTACACTAATGCTGAAAATATTAAGATTAGTATTTTTTAAAATGGAATGTAACGAAATATGGACCCTTTGAATTTCATTAATGACAATTACATAATACATATATTAAATCTTGGCTTAGGTTGTAAACTAATAATACAATAATGATCATAAATGTAACTAGCAATATTCTTGCAGGTGAGACAGACGTAAATTTGTTTCAACTGTTCATAAATCTCTCAAATCAATATATTTAACTGTTTCTGGAATGATACCTAATAATTACAAATGCAAATTATTTTTTGAGCAACAAGTGCAAATGCTTTAATAGTATATTACTTGCATAATCGTTCAGTGAAAATATAAGTAGTTAAAAAACATATTATTTATAATATGAAATGATTAATTGATTACATAATGACAGCATAAATAAAAATTTAGTTGAAGAGAATTAATTCTCTTTTAGTGTTTTACTTTACATGCCCCGGCAAACTCGGCATATTATGCGGTCTGACTTAAGTCAGCTGCGACTACTGAAATTAAATCCCATTTAAATAAAATTTTATTTAATTTATTTTCTCTATTTCATTTATTTTCTTCAATTCATTGTAGACACTAACTATTCTTAAATATTCCGTAAGAACAGGCAGTTCCTTTATTTTAACAATATACAATTAATCATATTATTTTGACCTGCAAGGAACACCCGGAACTTTGGTAAACAAACGAAAATCTTATAGATGAAAGAAAAAATTTTCGAGCTTATAAATACTGACAGCATGATGAATGAATAACGTATACATTTTGTATATAAAAGCACAACAGGAAAAAATCAATAATCTTGTCAGTGACTATTTTTATTTCATCGTGACTTTGTACGTGAATTACAATATTTTCTCATATATTTAAGTGAAAAGCCTTTTCATTTTACGTAATTATTTCTAGGCATTTATGTATGATTTACTTATTCCGCTTTTTTATATATTACAGTAACTATTAGCATTATCGATAAAGATCACATATCTGTGGAGCTCGATCATCAACCAAATATAATAGAAGGTAAAAATATGGGCCGAAAGAGAAAAATGTTGAATTGTAAATTATCGCATGTGTGCCAAATAATGTAAATGAATAATTTCACTCTTTTTGTGTCACTGTTAATGTCAATTTTTTTTATGAACATAAATGTTATACTTCTGACTATTGCAATCACTTTTGCATATACATGGAAAGAAATTCTGCTAATTTTACAGAAATTTCTCTAGAGTTGTAAAATTAACAGATCTATTTCTTCTCAGTGATGTCATCTTTTTTTATTTCTTCATCTGAACTTTCTTCACTGTTCCTTTTCTTATATTTCTTCTTTGATGTTCTTCCTTCCGTGGACGTCCCCTTTTTCTTTATATAAATTTATTTTCTGAATATGTGTTTTTTTTTTTTGGGTCTATCTCATTTCCTCTTTTCAAGGACTTTTTTTCCCTTTTCATAGAGACTTTCAAACGAAGATTCAAGGAAGTCAACCAATTTCATCCGCATCCTCTAATTAAATTAAAAATTTATTGAGTAAAAATATGATAGAATGTAGAGACCAAATATCTATGAGAAAATATAATTACGTATATATTTTAGCAAGAAAAAAATGTTTGATTTGAAATTTTCTACATACTTTTAATTGTTCATGCATATTACTTTGTAAATTGTACCGATCTATTTTTGAATATTTTGATTGATTGTGAGGGAGATAAAGTCTAATTTAATCATTTCTATATATGTCACGAAGGGAGATTGTGATGTGACAAAATTAAATGAAAGTAAATTGAATTTAACGTATTTCTTAATTTCTATTTTAGTTACACCCACTACTCTATCCGAAGACGTTTCCCCGCGATTAAATTGTGAGGCTAATCAGATCCAATCACCTGCTATAAAGACAACGGGAGTCCAAACATTGCATGGATTACCTTATATGCTTCGAGTTCTTCCCCAAATTAAAGATATTGTCGATGAAGAAAACACTGAAGATCCTAAAAAATCGTCAAGATTATGGAGACATCTAAGATTTTTAGGAAGATTATCCTTATCTCAATTTGGTATGTGAAGAACAACTAAAAGAGATGATTATTATTATTTTTAAAAGTCTTGTGAACTTAATCTATGCTTAAGATGAAAATCGAAAAAAATTAAATGGTTTTGAATGACTTTTTATAAAGGACTAGCCTGGCTTTTGGCTTTTTGGGCAATCGCAGGAGCATCAGCATTCTATGCAACAGAAGGACCCTGGGAAAGAGAACAGGTTTTAAAATTGAAGAATATGCAGCGTGATTTAGCGGTTGGCTTAGCTACAGAATTGCGACAATTGAAGGCAAAGGAAGAGGAAATGGAACCACTGTGGAGCAACAAAGTCAAACAATATGTGATGAAACACGAAAAACTACTTTTAATGGCTGTGAGCTCAGGGTATGGTGAGGGAGGTCAGAGTGGTCAACTCTGGAACTTTTCTGGCTGTGTATTATTTTCCATATCTCTCCTCACTACCCTTGGTAATTCAATTTTCTATTTAATTTTCTATATACTTAGTAATTGAACTTTTAGAGTCTAAGAAAACTTGAATTGTAGTGAACCATCCCTTTTAATAATTTTTATACACATTTTTAGATCATATTAAAACTAAACTTCAAAAACAAATTTTTTGTTCAGGTTTTGGGGCACCTGTGCCACGTACAACCCCAGGTCGAACCGTAGCTGTTGTTTTTGCGGCTATTGGTATACCAGCACATTTTCTTCTAGTATTAAATGTCGGCCTCCTTTTGGCAATACGTCTCCAAAGGTACGCAATTGCCAAGAAAAATAATCACAAAGACGTGGAAATGGTGCACTCAATGCCTATTCCAAAATGGGTTAAGGCTTTACCTTTTTGCTGCATAGGTAAGATTATAACAGTTTTCTTACATTGAAAGCTCTAATCTCAAAATTCGATTTCTTTATTTTACTTGATAAATATTGTAATTAAATATTTTTTTTGCTCTGTGTAGCTACTCATTTTTTAAATTGAATTATCGGTACAGAGAGAAAAAATCTGTAATTTTAATACTTTTTGAAAATTTAATTTTTACAGGCACATTTATATTTTTAAATAAAATTCATCTACAGAGCGAAAAGATATTTAATTCTAATAATTCTTGAGTAAAATGGGGAATTTAATTTTGAGATTAGAATTTCGATCAAACACCCTTATGCAAAAATCTTATTATGGTATTTAAATAAGTTACTTTAACTTCTAGCTGCATATTACCTAATGGGAATAATATGCTTTGGTGCTGCAAGAATGAGGCCAGTTGCTGCCAGTGTCCTATTTCCTCTAGACTTCACGGCTGCTGGAGGATTAGCAACAACTTCCGGACACGTTAGAATATTATACGCTCTTTACCTCGAGGGAGCTGTCACAATTGCAGCTGTAGCAGTAGCTATACTAAAAGTTTCAGCCACGCAAAGCTTAACCAATATAGGACTAAAGTATGGCCTTCTAACTCATGCATAACCGATCTGAAAGATATTTTCTATTTAAATGTGCCCCAAAACTCGCAAAAATGAACAATCAAGTGCAATAATAAATTTACTCGACAATTTCGAAAGATCTCGAAAAGACTTCTGCAAGACTTTTAGTTATAAGACTGTGCAATGACCAATTTAAACAATGAATGTCAGTCCTACTGTCATCTAATAGATTTTATTAATGAAAGCATGAAAGTAAATTTTAAAAATTGTGGTCAAGTGTTAATATCAGATTAAAATATTTGTTGTGATAATAATGTTTGTTCAAATAAATTATCCTGAATGATAATGTGAAGATTAATATTTAAATGCTTTATTCGTCTTAAAGAAGCTCAATTTCATTTACAATTCACGTAGCATTAACATTATTATTCAAAATTCAAGTGTTTTCCAGCTTTGGATTCTGATCAGGCAACAATATTTAAATGTAAATGGAAACGCTTGCGTATATTATGTACACATTTTCTTACAAATACTTATTTTTACTATTATTTTCTTTAGTTTTTCGGAAATACTATTGCCCAAAAATTATCATTTCTATCAATTATACCTGTATTAGAATAAAATCTCTAGAAAATTCTCCTTTAATATAATTAAAAAACAACTTCAGGAAATCATGAGGGTGGTCACTTTCTAAGAAAAAAATTGCCGGTCGTTAAACTATGAAGGGGCATCAAAAATAATTAAATAAAATCGATAACAAAAATAAATCGAAAAATAAATTCACACTTCCCGGTCCAGTGATCACCATAAACAAAGACCAAACGAATAAAAATATACAAAAAGAGGAAAAACAAAGTAAATAATGTGGTATTATAAAATTTATTACATCGATAATTGTTCAGTAGATAATTAGGATATTATCTAACTTCTTTCTCTTTCTCATTTCCTGCTACATTCGCAGCAAAAATGGCTACTCTTCAAAACTTCAAAGTAGTTCTTACGTTTCGCTACAGTAAGTTTAATCAAGTTATTTCTGAAAGTACGAATTAATTAAAGTCAATTAGAGGATAAAATTATATGAAATATATATGATAGCTTCTGATTCTAAAATACCGCCAGAGGTTTTAAAAAAACTTTTCGATTAACGTAAAAACTACTTTAAATCAGATTTTAACCATTTACTGTGGTATAATTGATATAAATTTTAAGTTCAACTATTTTTCACTCACTGAAAAGTCCCCGAAGTTAACCAATAAAGTCAACTACTTTGGATTTCTTGAATCAGGGCATTTTTCGCCGCTGCTCTTCAACATCGTCATCTGTTTTACTTTGAGCTTTGAAAGTCGACGAGTCAGTCGAAGATTTATCACCAGGGCCGTCAGGAATCCGAGATCGGGGTTTTAGTACAGGCGGTTGATCATCTAGAGCTGCTCTTATTGCTTCCATCAGCTTCTCAGGTCCTTCATAACATTGTTTTGTTCCTGGAGACATAATTTTGTGATCTACTAGCAAACCAATACCACAAATTTCGGGAATAATGCGTTAATTTCAGCTACGTTACCTTTATACTTTCAATTTTTCAACAACGTTAAAGTAACTATAAGGGTAACGAATTACTTTTGAAAACTAACGCGCCAAAAAATGCACCACTAACAATATTTTGATCTTAAAAATGGAAACTTCACGATTAATGAGGAACTCATGACTCTTGATCTGAAATCTTCTACTTCCCTCAAATTTTGTACTTTTCTAAATGAGCCTCGAGTTTCTTGAGCTGAGTCGAAATACTTCAGTCTAAGTTTCATACTCTAATCCCCTGTAGATCATTTTCTTCCTCGTTGATGAGAATTTAAGGGAATCAGTGAGGCCTCAGAACTTGACAAAGACGTCGACTAACGGGTTGTACCTGCACCGGAAATTTTTCAGGGACATAACACTCACCTACTAAAATCTTATCCGAATATCGCCCTCTTGACCTTATCGAGTAGACCTTCACTGGGATTCGCTTGAGTTTTCTCCGACGTGCCTAGAAAAATTAATTCGTCTTCGAATTCGTATTTTATACTAAAAATCATCATATAAGTATATCTCTGATGAGGTACGTCTTAAAATCAAGCGCGTTAAATTTTTAAGAATCTCTTCAAATAATTCGAAAAATGTTAATTTGAAGAGATTTACTCAAAGATTGATGAAACTGAAAGGCACAGTTACGATTTTCAAAAGGCTTTATTCAAAAGCAAACACGTACACGTGGGGAAACTCAAGCGATGCTCTACTATAATCAAAGAATCTTATATTACTAGGCAACGATCATTGCATTGCTGGTACTAATCTCAAAATTCAAAATCTAAGGTCGTTTATAGGTCAGTGACTTTCGACTTTCCTTTAGAAAGAAGTTGACTGAACTATTCGCTATTGAAAAATCTGTGCTTTTATTTTCACAGCTGTGCAATGCTCGTAACATCAAACTTTATTTCTCTTTTCCTTACCATCTTTTTTTGATGCCACGCCGTGAACGCTTCCAGGTGTCTCAGTTTCAAGTTCGGCGTAAGCTTGTAAAAGTGCTCTTTGTTTTGCAGTCAATTTGGTAGGTACTGCGATTTTAATTTGAACGTAATGATCACCATATCCCAGAGAGCTCACTTTTTTCAAGCCCTTTCCAGAAAGTCTTATTTGTGTGTGAGATGAGGTACCAGGACGAATTTGGATTGTTTGGTCTTCGTAGACACCTTCGATTCTAATTGTGCCCCCGAGGACTGACTGCGCAAGTGAAATCTGTGCATCCGTATGTACATCCGCACCATCCCTTCGGAAATACTTAGACTTTTCGACGCGGAATGTTACGAAAATCTCTTTGTTTCCAACAGCCATCCGGACAGTTTGTCCATCCTCAACGCCAGCTGGGACCGGTACAGTGATCTTTTTCCGTTGAATCTGCAATTAAATTTAATTAGCATTTCGCTTTTTCAATAATAAAACGAATTTAATTTAAGGTGGCTTATTTAACTTACCGATTGTCCTTTTCCTTCACAATTATCGCAAGGAAATTTTATGTACACTTTAGATCCATGACAATACCGACAAGTAGAACGCATTACAAAAGGACCAGTACTAATCGTTTCCATCCCCGTACCATTACAATATTGGCATTTGATAGGTTTCGTTCCTATCTCACACCGAGAACCTTGACATTTTGGACAAGTATCAACAATATTTAATTCAATATCTTTGTTGACACCTCGGGCAGCTTGAGAAAAGGTAAGATTCATTATCACCTGCAAATGAAACATAATAGTAAGAAAAAAATAAAGAATATATTTACGAAAATAAGTCAAATTTAACAAAATTAAAAATCTACCTCTTGTGCTGCTCCAAATCCATATCTAGAATCTGCCAAGTCTTCGTAATCAGTGAAGGCTGAACTGTTAAATCCAGCTTCTCCGAAAATTTTCCTGAATAACTCTTCCGCATTGACCGACGATTTGAACTGCCAATTGAAATCTCGTGTGTTTTGATTGGCATGTTGCTGACTTCCCATTCCCATTCCCATTTGCTCTGAGGTTGACCCCCAAGCATCATATTCTTTTCTCTTGCTCTCATCGCTCAATACTTCGTAGGCTTCAGAAACTTCTTGGAACTTTCTACTGGCGTTTGGGTCACCTTTATTCGTATCTGGATGGTACTTTTTGGCAAGCTGATAGTATGCTTTCTTTATATCCTTTGCAGCAGCATTTCGAGACACGCCTAGAATCTCGTAATAGTTGCGTTTTAAGAGTTTATTAGATATGTGGAAATCCCTTTTTGGTTGCGTAAATTTATCTACAGTATCTGAAACGAAGTTTCGATATTAATCACTGTTAGATCAAGGAAATGTGAATATTAGAAGAAATTCGAGAAGATTCCATCATTGATCTCAAGCATTCAGCTCAAAAGTGGATTTTTAACAATATCCATGAATAAAAAAGGTCCATAGGGCACTACATAAAAAATATGCAAAAAAAAACTGTTTACAAAGTAAAAAAAGAAAAATTCAACAGAACTTGAGGTTACATTTTCCACAACGATGTTGATTTGTATTTTTCTAAAAGGTAGAAAAAATATCAAACTAACATTCTTCTGATCCAAAAACAAAACAAAATTGCAATTCAAAATTCAATAAGAATATTCTGGATTATTCGACTATTGCACCGAGAAATATTCTTACTATAGATGCTATAGGTCAATTATCGCACATGCGAAGAACGTGGTTAGGTTGTGCTCGAAAATTTGGATTAAATATATATATATACATATATATATGAAAAGCGCTCCACCTTATGAGACATTCAACTGTCTTGAGTATTGATTTTGGAAACAGATCTAAATCAAATTCAAAATAAGAATGTAATAAATAAAGCATTTTTTTAAGTCTAAAAAGAAACGTTAATTAAAGTTTAAGCAATGATGTAATCTATATAAACTCGTGCATTGACACGACTGAGATACGTTACATTTTTCGACTTTTTGCCGATTCCAGATGTCGACACCCAAAGCCACAGTAGCGAAGTATCGTTGACAGGCATTACAGTGTTTTAAAATTCCACTTTGTAATTTATTTGACTTAGTACACCTAATTAAAATCACATTTTTTGAAGTAAAAATCGCCGCAAGTCCTTTACTGGTGGCCATGTTCGCTAAAAGACGCATGGAGTTAAAAAGGTCACGTGGGCCGTGGTGCACCTAGCAGACGAGACACTAAAATTTTATCCCTTTTTTTCAAAGAAACAATCCCTGCATTTTGCATTAGAAGGGTAACAATTTACTAAAATACTAAGGGTTTAATTTTGAATATTTTTCCAATGTTATGTCAATTATTTCTGAATTATGTTCGATTTTAGGGGGAACGGGAGGAAGTAGCAGACTTGCGCAGAAGCACTGCTCCAAACGCGGGCCCCGAACTCTATTGCGCATGTGTCGCGCTCAGCATCCGATTGGTTGCTATTCGCGCGCAATTTGAAATGCTAAAAAATATTATGCATTTCAAATTACGCGCGAATAGCAACCAATCGGATGTTGAGTGCGACGCATGCGCAGTATAGTTCGGGGCCTGTGTTGGGAGCACTGCGCAGAAGCTCGATACAGCAGCGGCATCTTTAATTGCTGTTTTACATTTACGTGACATTTACACTGTATAGAACTTGAGGTTAAGTTTCTCGTAGAATATCACGTTTTTTGGATCAATTCAATCAATTTTTGAATTATCCTCGAGAAAATAATGGCGTAAGTAATAATTTTATATGTGCGCTTATTTTTACGTGTAAAAAAAATCAAAGTTTTTTTATAAATGGACATGTTTGGAGTTATTTCAAGCCAAACATATGTTTTGACATTTCATTCGGAGTGTCAGATTCTCCAAATAAATATTACGTACATTTTTATTGCATTCGTCTACAGAATTTTTTTTCATATAAAAACTGAAATAATCATTTAGCTTAGTATTATAAAGTGATTTTCCTTTAAATTCTGGAGATTTGCGTGAAAGGGGAACATTTTCAACAAAGGCCACCTGACATACACATATATAGTTGTACCCAGGACATAAACCGATTTAAAAAATTTGAAAATTTGACTTGATCTGAGACTATCAAGTTTAAAACTACCTTTTCTTTTTAAACTTTTCATTTTTCTTTCTACTATCTAAACCTGCAAGAAAACAGACAATATTATTTGCTTGAATAGATTAATAAAAACAAATTATCATTCAAGACAGGAAATTAAAAAACCCACTTTTGCTTTCAGGTCCACCACAGTGACTTTTAAAATCACGCTAACATCCGACCCCAAGTTGCCATTCAAAGTGTAAGTTCGATTATTACACTTTAAATATCATGATAATTCTTTAGAAAAAACTTCTTGGGATCAAGTTTATCAACAAAAAAATTGTGTTTGAGTACCTACGTTTCGTTGAATACTGTTTTCATCACTCATAAACTCAGTTGTAAGAATTTAGTCGGTTGCCTTCGGAGAAAAATAAATAAGTCAGCAGATTCAATATGAACGATTCTAACTTTGACGAAATTATTGAGATTTTTGACGCTTACTTAGACCTACTGGAAAATCCAATCATCACTGAGATTGAGGCAAGGAAAAGTTTAGTCAAAGCCTTCAAATGTTGCCAATTGATCGAGAATATAATTTCAAAAGTTCATCAAGAAAATAAAGCACAATTTTTTGAAGACAATTTAAACTACGGTCTCTCGGAAAAAGGAAGATACGAAACTTTCAAGTGCTTAGATTTTGAGAAAGCCTGCGATAAGATGCTCGAGTATTATATGAAAGCTTCCGCGGTTCCAACATCACACGTTGATATTCTAGTCAATCTTTATATCCAGCACTGTGGACAGAAAAGGTTACAGTTGTTTTTGGAAGGAACTCTAAAGAATTCTATGTGCTTTAATATGATATTGAAATCGATAGTTGAATTAGGAGTTCCTATTTTAGAATTACACGACGATGCTCTTCTCGCCACTTGGGAGAAGGAAAGCTGCAGTGGAAACTTGGATGAAGTTGTTAAATGTATAGATAAAATGCTGGATGATAGTCAAGTTCTGAGACTGGTTAATTTCGCTCTAAAAAATGATATTAACCCGGAAACTAAGAAGCTTATTATGAAAAGTCTTACATCCAGAGCATTTAGAAACGATTCTCAGTTTCTTCGAGATTTTATGAAAGTCGATGAGAAATCACTTATGCAGCTACTTATCGATAATTCCGAATTCTGTGTAAATTTTTTAGACGTGGTCTTTTACTTTGGACGAAACATGATATTTGAGGAGGGTAAATGGGTCTCTGAGGAAGGCATCGAATACAAGGATATTGCTAAAATTTTTAGAATCCTTCTGGAAGGATCAAACGATGTTTGCAATGAAACGAAAGAGAGATTGGACTTGGCGAAAGAAATGGATAGAGAAATTTGGGAATGTATTGAAAGAGACTGCTCGCGTTTTTATAGATTAAAAACAGAGATGCTTTAAGATTTTTGTAAATCAATTATAGAGTTTAAATAGTTTGTTATTCAATAAGATAATTATATTTTTATTTCATAATAAAAAAAGCTGGATAATCAGAAACATGAATTCGCATATGAGTAAGACAACTTTGAAAATACCTAGTTCCTATTCAAATTCCTTTTTATGAACTTAAAACATAATTGTTTTATTTAAATTTAAAGTCAGAATCTCGTTTTTAAATCAAAATTATATGTTTAATTAATTTCTATTTATAATTGAGAATTAAATCTATAAGGTTAAAAATAATCAAGTCTGTTTGCAATCAATGGGTATTTTTTACAGACTCAGCGTACCAGAAAATACTCCTTTCACTGCTGTTTTAAAGTTTGCTGCGGAGGAGTTCAGAGTAACTCCAGCTACGTCAGCTATAATAACTAATGATGGTGTCGGAATTAATCCGCAGCAAAAAGCAGGTACGTGTAATTATTTTAAAAATATACTTTGAACAAAAAAAATATAAAACCTAACAATTTATGCAAAAAATCTTCCTCGTAATTGCAGGACTCATATTTCTGAAACATGGCTCAGAACTCAGATTAATCCCCAGGGATCGAGTTGGAGGAAATAGTTGATTAAATCTTCATATTGATACATAAAAAATAAGCTTATGAGAAAATTTTATTTACTCGTTGAGTTATTCACTCTGAAATTCTTCCTTTATTATAAATTTCTAAGAAAATAAAAACTTCGTATTTAACTTAAACAATTCCCTCATTTTATAATTACTATTTTAAATTAAAAGTATTTTATTTTATAAACAAATAAATTTTAAACTATAAAAGTGTTAATGGTACAATCCCAGTACATACATAAAACGTTTGGTCTATATTTTTGAACAGGATTAAATAAAAATACTAATTTAAGGTAGGAATACTTTATAGACGAAATACATGTAGGGTACAAAGTCAATACAAAGACATAACTCTATATAAAAAGTTGAATCAGGTAATATCTCAGCATTGAAGCTGTTTGCTCTCTTACTATAGTTATGACTGACAATTTTCGTTTTATCTCGAAATTGGTGCTGAATTATTTATACTTGGTCAGCACGAGTCTTTACTAAAGGAGATAATTCTGAATGGAAGTAATGAAGAAAATCTTTCTCAAATTACAAATTCAAATTAATTTTAAGAAACTCAGATAAACTTATGTATATTAAAAGTAATTGCAGAGTGTCGTTCCAAATTTACTATTTCTCAGCTTACACCACAAACTTTTAAAATACATAATAATATTACGTGTAACAAATTTTCGCATTTTCAGTATTTTGCTCTTTGAATCTTGCTAAAAAAATTCGCGCCGCAATTATTAAAATATTACGTAAAATACGCAAGTATACAAAATATTCTCACATTTGAAATTATTCTTGAAATACGAAAATCTTTATTACATATTATAAATATGTATTTAAATTTAATTGAATCTTCTGTTCCACGTAATATTACACTTTGAATTCTAGAACAATTTAACACAATTTCAGCTTCGCATTATTTACGACACTCACGAATAGTGGAATGCACACAAAACTCTGAAATACTTAGTATCGGAATAAAATATCTTCTCAGACTTGAGCACCGAAAAATTTTGGCATCATTTGACGTTCAGAGAAATTGAATTGCTAATGTAACACAAAAAGTATTTATAATCTGAAAAACTGGCCTGAAGTCTCTTGTGTTACATTAACAACTGCTAACTACAAGTTTTAATTACAACATTGAAATGACGCAAAATCTTTTCGTATAAAATACGTCGTAGCAAAAATGTTTTGTCTTACGTTTACATGGTAAAAAAAAAGTTTCGAAAAAATGTAAAAATGGGAAAATAGACGCGACTCTTGAGTGCTCGACTCGCTATTTTTATCTAAGAGTATGTGGTACAAAGTTTCTGACTGTATTTGAAGCATATTATGTTACTACTTATCGGTATTTTCTTATTTGTCGACAATTTTCTTACTCATCGTTATTATTTTCTCATTTATCGGTACATATTTTCCTCTTACAGTATATTTAGTATGTGCGTGCAAGTTCACAAGATATAAAGATTTACTCATCTCAGTAACAATTACTAGTATCACACACTTGATATAACTTTACATCAATGTGATAGCCATGATGCACAATTTTCTTAAACCATAATCAATTCTCTACCACTCCTTAAAGATCCTTAATTTTTAAGAAGATCTGGTAAAAACCATTTGTCTTTTATTCCATGGTCGACGAATTTATTTCCACCAAATCTTTTGAAGAAAAAAATTAATTCACTGGTTTAAATTTCATAGCTTGTGGATTAAGCCGGATTTAAGGTTCAAAAAAGAAAAGAGCACTGTAGAAAGCAGACTGCTTCGATAAATTGCACGCATACCTCGATTTTTTTGTATCATTAATAGAATTCTCCCTCGTCTTTAGATTGTAAATTTTTTTCTTTTAATATTTTAGAGGAGGTAGGTAAAAAAAATTCCAAGTAAATATATTTGGAATCTTGATCCAAAGATGAAGAATCGATTTTAGTAAATTTCAGATCTGATTTCGGAGACATAAATTTAGATTTTAGATTATTAATCGCCTCTTATTTTCAATCATTTAGCTTCACTTAATCTAAAGAGTCCAATACGCTAGTGTATAGATTCGTATTATACTTATACCAGTTATTTGCTTAAAGATTAGGCATAGTGGAAAGTACTACAAAATTACCTCCAGACTAGAACTATAATCACGCTTGTTTCCTTTAACATTGTCCTTTGCATTTTTCAAGCAAACACATCGGAAAAAAAAATGTCAAGGAAATGATACTTTTGCCTAATGTGATTTTCAACCATTGAGCAACAAATTGGCAATAATAAAAAAGTTCGTCATGGATACGTAATTGTTCGCTAACAGTTGAGTACCTAAGCTGAATATTAACTAAGCTCTAAGCTTATTCCGTTAAATACGTATAGTTTCATAAATTGATTAGGCGAAACGTTGACGGTTTCTGAAATTATACGTACTATCGAACAAAGATAAAATTACAGAACACCATTATAGACAAAGAACTTAGAAATGTATAATTAAAATATTAGTTGTGAGACAGAATAAATAGAAAAATACATTTATGGCACGGCCCATAAAACAGAAAGAGTTAGCTGAAAAAAATTGCATACACCTATTTAGATTTTTCATTAGTATTTATCACTAATGAAATAAACCTAATTTAAATTAGGATAAATTATTCGATCACCGAGTTTCGTAACTCATTATCTGGATACCATTCTGCATTCAATCATCCTGTAAGATAAATTAATCGCTTTTAAAATTAAAAGTTCCTACTTTCAAGAGAATTTTATTACAAATTTTATTAAAAGAAATGGAAAATGCGTACCCATTCGTTTTCATCCACGCCTTCCATTTGATCCTGCTCTAGAGGGCAGTGAATTACGTCTGCCAAAAGATTGCTCAACGTTTTCTGAATCTAACATATACAGCAACACATAAACAAATAAACTAACAAACGAGCAAATATGCAAAAGATTTGTATCTTATAAATAAATTTTGTTTGAAAATAGTAGAAAAAACATTACGTAATAATTTTTATGAATTAACATACCTCGTTTGTTTTAGAATGACTAGTATTATCTGCATTCCATCTACTAAACGGTTGAGAGGAATTATGAGTATTTTGTTTAGCTGCTACAGGAGCTGTAACTACTGCCTGTCCTTGATTTTCACTCACTGGTAACAAAATAAAAAGTAACCATAAATACACTATCGAAAGTAGTTACAAGAACTAATTAAAAAACCTCTAATGTAAACTCTCTAGTAAAAAGAAATAGAAATCTTTCATTCATGAAACTAAAACAACTTAATTAAGGCGTAAATTATCTAATAACTACATAACTATCTTATTTTTTTTTCCTACTCTAAAGTATAGAAACTAAAAATAAAATAAAAATACTAACAACTATCCATTCCCGGTGGCTTCAAACTGATTCTGATTGGTTGTTTGTTGCCTCCTCCAAACCATTCTCCTGAAGTCATTGTGTATTTCCACGTAACTTTGGTCGGTGGAAAAAGATCATCTTGGAAGAGTTCACTCTAGATGAAAGGTAAAGATTTAATAAGAGAATAAAAATCTATTTAAAAAATCATCTAAATCCTAAATCTTACTTTGATTCGTGGCACCGTAAAGCTCAGTGGTTCTATTGTATTATTCGTTAGCCTCAGAGCTGAAGCGAATTCGACACTCGCGACATCGCACTTATTTTTAGGAAGAAAAGACAATCCCTGATGTAAAGTAGCACATCGGTGGTGGCTCAGAGGACAACAGTGAGGAGCTTCCTCCGTTACTTCAAATGCATAGATGGTCGAATCACCCTTGAAATTAAAGTTCATTGTGAAAAAAAAAACACTTTTATCTCAGTTTTCTTTACATTTTGAAATATTAAACTTGATGTATGTACATACCCGACCAGTGAGAAATAATGTCGAACTATCTTCGTCATAATATGGCATCAAAATTGCTGGTGAGACATCTAAACCAACAGTGTTCAAAGGTGAATTCAGGTTATCTGCTTTGAATACCATAATCTGTCTTTCTGAAACCCTGAAGTAATTTATAAGTTATTTTAAAACTTGTTAAGACGAATAAAATTGAGATACATAATAATGTAAACTTTGAAGTTTAACGTTTCTTTACTTACTTATCAAATCCCATTACAACAAGATATCGTCCATCCAGAGCCCAAACAACTCTTGCTCCCCTCGTTCCGACCGGGCCTTTTCCTTCTCTAATCGGAGTGTCACTGCTACGTGGTTTATATATACGTAGCTTTCCATCTTTGCAAGCACTGGCGAGGTATTGGCCACAAGGAGACCACGCAAGACTAAATATTTGGTCTGTATGACCAGTCAAAGTAATCTTAGCTTTGACGGACTCTCCAGAAGCTAAAGGCTCTAAATCCCAAATTTTAACAGTCATGTCGTAAGAGGCAGAGGCAAGAACATCCAAGGCCAAGGGATGAAATTTGATTAGGTATATTTTATCTGCATGAGCTTCGACAGTAGAAGAAGGTTCGTTAGTCGGTTCCGTTAAACCTGTTGCTGGTATTTCCCAAAGTCGGATCATCCCATCGTCGCAAGCTGTGAAAATGTAGAATTGGGATTTAATATTTCATTGAATTTACAAGTCAAAATCTCAAAGAAAGTAAATTAATGCTTTCAGAATTATTCTTACCAACAGCAAGACGCTGGGCATTAAAAGGATCCCATTGAAAGTCCATAACTGTTGCTCCGTGAACTAAGGCTGGCATGACACCGTCTGGAAGTCTTCCAGTTTTCTTTAATTCCAAAACTGCGATTTTCCCACCTGGTCCACTTAAAGGTACAGCGACGCGATCGGCATTTGCTAAAATTGTACAAAATTGTATCTTTTGCTCTAAATTTTTCTCCCATGTATCAAAATTTTTGTTTTAATTATTTATTGTATTATTCTAGACGGATTATATGATTATTTTCCAAAAAAATATATTACTTACCATGAAAACCATCGCACTCTCCAGATATCTGTCGACTGATGTTTCGAATATTTTCGATGTGAGTAGACTTATGCCCAGGAGTTCCTTTCAAATGCCTAAACTTGGAAACACGACCTGAAAGATTACATTAGTGATCATTCATTTTAAGACAGAAGAATTCAGAAGTCCAACTTCAAATTTGTCAAGTTAATAAACTCACCAAAAACTGTTGATGTTCTTTTCGGCGTAGGCGTAGGTTCCGGTTTCTCCAGTCTCGGATCCATGCTTTGTTGTCTCAAAATTGGCACGGTTTTTTTAACTTCATCTTCCTTAATGATCTCGTTTTTTGTCTTAAACGAATCTCTTCGTCTCAGAGGCGTTGGAGATCCCATTGCTTTCTCAGCTAGATTTCCATCCGTTACAGACACCGAACGACTTTCATACAACCTTCTTCTCTCAGCAATAGAATTTCTATTAACATTCCCTCTTTCAAAATTTCCCGATTCCTCATTTTCTGGAGACTCATCCTTGACTTTGGTCTCAAACAATTTACGCCTCTCGGCAGTGCTAGGAGTTTTTGGTTTATATCCAGAATCACTAGAGTTTGCATCTTCTTCTACCGAACTCGAATCACTTTTTCCGTTCTCTGTTTCTTTGATTCGATCATTTTCGAGAGTTGGTGATTTTTCTGCGTCCGTCTTTTCGGTGTTAGCTTCTGTCTGTATATTAGAGTCATTAACATAGCCATTATTCTCAGTTGATGGAGCAACAGGCACGGAAAATACTTTGTCAAAATTGAACTCCTGGTTTCCAGATTTCGCCTGGAAGGGTTTCGGTCCGAGTCGAGGCTGTGGCAACATAAATTTCATTTAGTAACAAAATATTTCAAAAGGAACTATGTAAATTCTTTACAAACGAAAATATGAAAGAATACTAATGCACTATGTAACTAAAAATCCAATGATATGAATATTGGAAATTTAATTTTCAGTCGAAATATTTTAAATATAAACTCAGATCGCACACACACATAAAAAATTTTCCTACTCCTACAAAATCAATTCTATCCTCAGTCCAACCTTGTATCCTCCGACAACGTTTGGATTCACTGAAGTTACGACTGATCCAGGACTTGGAGTAGTGCGAGGTCGAGCTACAGGTTTCGGTTCTTCTTCAGAAAGACTATTTGCCCTAGAAGCACGAGGAAGTGGCTTTGGTGGCATAGCATGAGCTCCATTTTGCAATTTAGCCTTTTCATCTTCTTTTTCGCATTTCTCAATTTTTTCTGGCTTCTCTGGCTTCTCTGGTTTCTCCAATTTTTCTATTTTCTCAGATTTTTCAGGTTTCTTCGATTCTTCAATTTCATCGGCGAACTTTTCTATTTTCGCATCCTTTTCTTGAATAATGGCCTGTACTTTAGAATATCCCTTTGGCGTAGCGATTGAAATCGACTTTTGCTGTCGAGTCTGCTCTACTTTAATTTCCTTTTGATTTTCTTTCAGAGCAGATAAATTGCCTTTGTGTACCTGAACGTACATTAAGTTACATTACATAATAGTCTTAGTGATTCGGCGACATAAAATTTTCAAATAATAAACAACTTTCACACTCGACACATGATGCATAAGCAGTACGAGTTACGCAACAATATTTACAAACACATAATATAAATAAAAAATAAGAATGCACAATATTTACAGATGTAAAGTAATTCAATATTTACAAATTTTGTATAAGAAATGCATTCACAGCTTAAATCTTAAATCTGCTCATCGTGATAAAGTTTTCTTGGTTTTGTAATTTAGAAGTTTTCTGTAAAAAAGCAGTAAAACTAAAGCAAAATCGAAAAGCTGCACAAGAAGCTTTTCACTTACTTGCAGAATAAGTTACTGAACATCGATCAGCAGATAAATTACACGTGCCAGGAATAATAATTGGATTGGTGCTAATAAATAATCTATAAGATATACACTTAGTATCTGAAATGTGAAACAATATAAAACATATGTTGAAATGAAAGAAAATATCGCAAAATAAATCAATCGTATGCGAAGACATTTCTGAAAAGCTAGCATTCGAAACATCCTCTACATAAAAAATAATAGTAAACAATATATGCATAAAATAATGCAAAATTAATCAAACACGACCAGTCACCACTAAAAATATTGCTATTTCTAGTAATATCTCAACTTCGATGCGATCAAAAATTAAAAATTGATCAGTTAAATGGAAAATTAAATTTTCAATAATTTTAATTTAAATATTTATTTTTATTACAAGTGGTTAAAAGAACTAATGCACTTCTTGATCAAAAAATATATATATATCTATAGAGTAGAAACAAGTTCCTCCATGAAAATATTTACACTGTAGATTTAATTACAAAAACATGCAAAGTATCAAAACCAAACCAGTTTTATAAAATTATAAAACTAAATTACAGAATTAAAACCTTCAAAAATACATTAACAACTTAAGAATAAAACATATTAGACATAGGTAAAGCTATAATAAAAGCGAAGTTTATTTCCATTATAAAAACTACTCACAGTAGAGTAAAATTCAAGCAATAAAGAAAATAGACTACGCAGTACGAATTTTAAAGCTAATAATGAGCTTAAATGACAAATTTTCCGGACACAAGCTCCCTAATAAACTTCAAACATTAGTACACTCATACATATTTGCTAATTAAAGCGCTTTATTCTATTTTGCATCTTTAACACACTGTTATTTTTAAAACAAACGCCGAACTAAATAATTCTAATCAGCTGGAAAATGTTACCCTGAAATCATAAAACTAAACTTGTCGACAACAGAAAGTATTTAAACAAAAACAATATGCAATTTGCACAATTCCAACTAAAAATACAAGTATTTAAATTGTTTTAAAGTATTGAACATGAAAAAACGAGAAGAAAAATTTACTTACCGTTATTGCTTCTTCGCCCTTTGCTCGCTTGGAAGGATCCAGCGAAATTTTTGGAACTGGTTCATCGTGACCTTTAATCCACGCAGCAGCGGTATTATTACTCACGCAACCGGCCGTATCTGGATAAATATCTGCATGGAAATCTCTGTAAGTCTAAAACAAGTAAAATTGGAAAATCATTAACTATCTGCAATCAGTAATTTGTTATCCGAGTGTCTATGTACTATTTTTTTATTTAACATTTTGACTCCTGGGTGGGGCAAGGTAAAAAGGTTTGGAATTTCTGGATCCCACCCTGGAGCCAAAGGGTTAAGTAAGTTTTTGATCACCTTTCGCGGAACTTGATACATGATTGGAATCACCATATTAGATGTTAACTGCAACACTCTGTTGACTTCTGCCTGCATCACGTTCAACGCTCTTTTTGGGACCAAACAAACTCCCTTTGTTTGCTCTCCACTGTGACGAATTCCCTCTACGAGGTAAGGGTCTTTTTCCGTGACTTCCATATATATAATTGTCGTGTCGCCCTTCCCCGCAAGGAAAAGCATATTCGTGTCGGGATCAAAGAGGGGCATTAAAATTCTGCGAAGCGAGACAAATTTTTCTAATAATGACCATATTTTGGATTTGGTATATTAATAAATTTCCCTCAATTTAAAAAAATTGATAATTCCTCAGCAAAGAATTTAAATTTAACAAATTTAATTTAGCCTCTTCTCTGCATTAAATTTCTTAAGCGAATCTCCTTACCCTGTGCTGCAATCAAGCTCCAAGGTCTTAATCGGATCGCTGAGGTTTCTCAGATCCCTAATATAAACTTGGCGAAGCCTCGCTGAATCAAAACCTGTGGTTAATATACGTTCTCCATTGCCCAGCCAAACGATTCTTGAATCTTTTATGCTTTGATGACTCGGTGACGAGTTGACAATATTTTTAGAAGCTCGAGGATCGATAATCCTCACCTGTTTATCTTTACAGGAAGTTGCTAGCATCGTACCATCTTGTTTCCAACTTACGGACTGAATTACATCCGTATGTTCATTGGTAGCTATATATTAACACATAAATTAAAATAAATCTTCACAGTGGAAGTTGAACAGTTATAAATGAAAATTCAGAGAATTTTTTTTCTAACGTACAGAAAAGATCTTTCTGAGAGTTTACATCCCAAAGAGAAAGATTTGTGTAAGAAACAGTTGTTAAAAGATGCTCTGCTGTTGGATGCCAGCGAACCACTTCCACTCGCCGCTGCCTATGTGAAAATGTACACTCTGGGTTGCAGAGTGATTCCTCTAATCCAGATTCTGGGATGTGCCACAATTTAATCTATAGATTAAATGTTTTTAAAGTCCTCATTGCAAATTATGCAATTTTAAAATCAATAAGGTCGGATCTTTTTTTAAACTTACAAGACAATCTTGAGATCCAGTTGCAAGCAGTCCATCGTGAAAGGGCGAGAAATCCATGTCAGTTACAGTATCTGCATGAGCATGCAATAAAGGCATGGTTTTGCTCTTCCTTCCACAATCTTCTAATGGCAAAACAGCTAAACTAGAACCTATAACAAAAGAGATACAAAATAAATGAGAAAATTAACTTGTGGTATTTTTTTTAGTTGTTAAGTCTTGGATTCGGACAATCTTACCATTATGGTCGACATTGAATGCCATAAAGGCAGCAGATGCTGCGATATTATTGCCATAAGTTTGATATGATCCGACGAAAATATCGCGAATGCAGGCTTCTGGCTTGGGAACGATAGGAGCAGCATTTTTGTATTTGGAAGCCTTAAACCGCCAGGCCATGTTGTTCTTTCCACTATTTAGAACTGTGTACACGTTTCTTGAATCATGTAATCTGTAAGTTTAAATGCAAATAATATATTCTCAACAATCTCAACATTTTCCATAATCAGTTTTTTCTACACTATACAGTTATTCTATAGGATATTTTTTCATTTATTATCAAATTTTAATTGTTACAATGCAAGCCTTATATTTGTCAATATATCTTTTTAATTTTATTAAGTAGATATGGTAACAAAAATAATATCCAATTTTTAATCTTATTTTAGAGAAATTAAATACTGATTTTGAGGCAGAAGATAAAATTTATATGAAATTTCCGCGAAATCAACCTCTCTATTTCCCTTTTTTTCCAATCTCTTTGAGCTCTGTTCTTAAAACTCCAAGAAATCAATAATATATTATATAAGGGAATTTACACGTGTATAAGTTCACAACATCAATCCTCTGTGACAGTGTCCTTCAATTCTTCAATATTGCACTTGGATTCAATATAAAAATGAAACAGCCATTGTTAATTGATAATGTTTATAAGTTCGTGTAGCTGAAAGTAACATTTTTTTTCAAATATATACTAGAGTAGATAAAATTATAACCAAGCAAACAAAACTGTTCAGCAAAAAAATATAATTAGTTTCACGATTTCTAGTATTTTGTAGAATAAATTTGAGTAGAAAGTCAATCAATATTTTCTTCTATTTTTTATGTTTGATTAAAATTTTCCCCACATTCCATGAAATAATTATAAAACTGTGAAAACAGTAATATTATTATATAGAAACTCCAGACTGACATTCAGGTGAGCAATTCTCTTTAAACATAGTCTCTCGTATCTTTTTGTAGCAGACAGCCATACAAAGAAAGCAAACTGTATCTTTTTTGCTCGAAAATCTGCCAATGAATAGTGACGTGTATCAGCGTTAATCAGTCGTGAAGTAGAAAATAATAAAATTTAAAATAGCAAACGAAGCTTAAAACAGAGCCGGTAGCAGGAAAAGCTGCATGACTAATAATTTGGGGGTGAGGATGCACCCCACCCTTGGTCGTTAACACGGTGAAAAGTTATTTAAACGCCGTTTCAATGACAGATTTTGGAGTAAATAAGTAGTTTTAATTATTAAAAACACTCACAAGTTATTAGTTGGAACAAACAAGCACACACGGTTGTCAAATCTTGCACAAATTGTCACTTGATTCAGTAAAAAACGAGTATAAACACACGGGCAGTGGCAGGCGTCCGTCGGGATGACAGCCGGAAACGGGAAACCTCCCCTTCTTCAGCGACACGTTCTGTCTTTGTTTAGAACAATGAGAAAATCGCATCTGTCCTTGTCCCACTAGGATAAATATGGATAAACCCCACCCTCGATTGCGGCCCCGAACCCTCACCGATGGTAAGTCATCGACCTTGTTACAGTTTTTTACCAGCTGTTCAACTTATCATCACTGCAAAGAGCCAAATTTTGAAAAAAAATCTTTTCTTTAGGAAATAGAAACTCAAAAATATCAGAAAGTAAGGTCCTTATATATTTTTTCCATTATTTTGCTATAAATACAGTAATTCAAAAAACGAGAATCTCTATTTTATCGACAGCGATAAGTTAATTAATTTTTTGAATATCATATTAATTATTTTGAAAAATTTCCCCACCCAGAAGTGACGGTTTTGATTTATCAATAAAAGAAAAAAAAAGTCGTTTTTTTTCATTTATTATTAGGTAATTAAAGTCCTTTAATCACAATAATACTTCACAATTATATATTGTTTTATAAAATACTATAAAAAAGTGAAGAAACCTACGTGTTTTAATTATTTACATATATCATTTAGAAGTACATACATATAAAGAGGATTGCGAATTGGCTGCGAAATCCGTGTGTAGCTATAGAATGAATCACTCTTTTAAAAGGACTAATTGAAGCATGGGCATCACTTTTAGAGAGGAAAGATCAGCAAGAACAGCCTGAAAATTAAATATATTTATTCATGAATCAAATAAAAAATATCAATATGTATCTATTATGACTACTTATTAAATATTAATTATTAATACCAACACCCTTAAAAAAAATGATGTTTGTGTAAAAAGAGTTTCCTATAATATTATTTTCGATTAAAGAAATAAATAATATTAAAATATTGATGAATTTTCTATCATATTTTTTCGTAATGATATGTCATTTTAAAAAATAGAAGATATACCTCAAAAGTTTGTAAATTGTTGACTTGCATTAAATTTTCTTTCCGAAAACTCAATATCGTTACAGCGAGTAATGAAATAATTTCTAACGAATCGTAGCCCAAAATCAAATCCCATAGATATAATAATTGTTCAGGGGCCAAATGGCCACTAAATCCGCGCATCAACCATTTGAATACGATTTTAATTCTGCAATATAATTCATATTTACGCATTTTCAAAAAATTAAAATATAGTTATACTTTTACTTCTGCATAACAGCATGCATTTTTTATTACATGATATTAAAATCGAGAATAAAAATCGGAAACGTTCAATTTTTCCATAAATCGACTCTAATTACTTACGGGTGAATGTGTACCTCTTTAAAATGTGCCCAAAGCTGGGGTTCATGACACTGCAAGAGTCTCTCAAATAAAAGACACAAGGCCACTATGCCTTGTTCATGACTTGATACGGTATGGAGACGAAACCAATATCGCAAGTAGAACGCACGAAAAGTATAATACATTGTACAATCATCATCGTATAAGTAACAAAATGGACTTGCTAAACTCAAAAACATGTACGAAAATGTAAAATTTACAATTTTACTTTCGTAATTAAATTTAACAATGTTACATTATTATTATGTAACGATAATATAACATTATTATGCTATAGATATCTAACAGTGATGTAACAATGTTACATTCATGTAATATAATTTTTTGAAATTTTATTAGTGGTGATAATTATGTGCGCATCAGTTATCTTATAAAAAATTTATTATAATCGGTTCACTCACCATACATTGTAAAGCCATGGAAAGGAATTACTCCACTTGGTGGAAAAACTAACGTATTTTCCAGGGTAGCAGGTTTTCCCTGAAGAACAGCATGAATAACTTGACCACCTGCACTTCGATCTGTTGTTACGGGGGCTAAAACTTCTGAATCTCTCGAGAAACATAACATTATCTGGTATAAAATATCCTCAAACACGAAGTATTGATCATCATTTCTTGCAGTCAATTGAACATCCTAGTATTATATAAAAAATTATTCTTATGTATACATTCAGATCTCCCTTAAATTCGTTCAATGATTTTATTTTCGTACCTTAATGATTAATTTGTCTACCATAATGTCGTACTGTGAAACCATTCCTTTTAGTTCTTTATAATACTCAATGTCCTGTAAAATGAATTTTCTGTAATAATTTTAATTAGGGAAGGTATAAAATAAATAATTTACATTTTCTTTGACAGTCGAACCCAATACAAGAGACCAAAGTCGTCCTCTGAGAGATGTGGGGGAGCCACGTTTTAAAAATTCTTGAGCAAGTGGCGAGTGATTTGATTTCAATACTTTTTCTCCTAAATGTATTCTTTCAGCTTCCAAATTTTGAAAATTTCCTACAGCTGGCATATTTTCATTGACACCTAATAATGGCGCTCCTTCCGACAGCTCAGTATAAGTAGATCTCTATTTTAAATGCAAATAATGATGAGTATTAAAATTTAAATATAATTATTATTCAATCCTTACCAATTCAGCCAAAGTTTTAACTCGTATCTGGATATGACTGAACTCCCAGTTTGGCTCATTCCTTTAATAATAATTTTAAAAAAGCTGATATAGTATTAATGAAATATTTTATACAATATTTGTCTAATTTAGCCTTTTACTTTTTTTCTTACTGTTGCTTTTTAAAAGACGGATCCCTTACTGAAAATAATACTTCAAGAAAATCTTTAGGTGCATACAGAGGTCTATATTGGGACAGATCTGAAAAGACGAAACATATAACTATATAATAATTATTTATTAACTAATTATCTGTAGTTACACTATTTGTCAATTGATTAAAAACTTCATATTTGAAAATAGTTCTAAGTACCTATTTCATATGTGCTTAGTTCATCCCATTTATCAGCCAAATCTTCTCTTTCTGAATTGGGCCGAATACGAGCCAAAGGAACATTAAGTTCATTGCACATAGAATTCAAAGATTTTTGTATTCGTCGTTCCCATTGTACTTGAGCTTTCTTCAAATAACTTAAATCAGCATCATCAATTGGAGATTTTACCTTTGGCTGTAAAAGTCCCTTTATAAAAAAAAAAAAAAAAAAAAATTATTCCCATAGTACTATGTCCAATTGAAAAAAATATACGTGTCTTGAATCGAAGAAAAATTGATTTGATTTGAGTAAACAGCATCTACGCATGCGTAATTATAATCACTGTCACTTGCGCATGCGCATTAATAATTAGTGATGTATACGCATGTGCAATGGCAAGCAAAGACCTTCGACCATGCGTATTAGTGATATTCGAGTTATGCACATGCGCAATAATGTATAATCGTCTTCAGACATGCGCAAAAGCAGTTTATGACTTTTTTTGGGACTTTTAAATATTTTAAATTACTACTGTAATCAAATTACAAATATGCAAATATTAGTGACTCATCATCACTAATATTTACGATTATAGTGAGTATCATTGTCTCATTATCTCATGTCTGATCTTCTATATGCTTAGTCGAATTATCAACATATATATAAATTTAATTTCCTCAATTAAAACATGTCACCTTCGGTCTTATCTTGTTATTTTTTTGTTCATCCATAGTAGGAGTAAACAAGAGTGGGGATAGACCAATCTCTCTTGTTTTGGGTCAATGGCAAGTGACCAATCAGAAATTGCCATGTGGATAATGACGTCATTAGCAAGAATATATCAATTGTGGAACACATCTATACCAGTCTATACTTTTTCCGGCCTAACTTCACTTTACGCATGCGTTGTGGTAATCAGCCTGCTACAAAGGGGGAAGCGAAAGCAGCAAACACGAAGCGAGATTCACGAACCCAGCACATGGCTATTGCCTGGGATTCTAGGCAAGGCCGCAACCACACCTGGCAGAATTGGAAATCAATTTAAGATATTTTATTGAATTAAATTTTGGAAAGGAGTCGACAAACTTTTGAAATCCAATGCGAATTTAACTGAATGACAATTTCTCAAAAATAATCCAAAATTCTCACTCCTATGCCTGCATGTTCGTATATTTTTCCAAAAATGAAATGCTCTCTGTAACAAAATGTTAATTTTTGAAAATGTTCTCCACTTCGAAACTTCATTTGCAAATATAAAATAGAGTATCTAAATTTTATTGTTAATTTTTAGCTTAAATTAATCCTTTCAATAGCAGGAAATTTACTTTTACTTTGTAACAATTACTGAAAAGTTACAAGAAAGTTACTGAGTTTTAAACTTTCTTGTATGCAAGAAATATAATAAACTTTCCCTCTTCTTCTTGTGCTCTATCTGTAATCGCGACACACAAAGATCGATATACGCGTGCGCAGCAGTAATGAAAACCAGGAGCCACGAAAGACAACATGGCGGCCGTTGACTCAAAGTGGTTGTGTTGAAGAAAGGGCCATTTTACAATACAAACTAAGGAAATGCCACCATTTTGGACGCCAAGTTGTGCTCCCTGCTCAAGAATTCTCCGTTAGGAACGCTGCGTACAGCAAATGACGAGTTAGTATTGTAGGAGGACGAATGGGGGACTTTGGGTTACTTTGGGAATCGGATTCGGGCATTTGGAATAGGTACTATAAATATATATTTATAATTCTATACATTATTTGATGTCCCTTTTCGCGATCTTGAGAAATAATTAAAATGAAGAGTCTATTCTTCCCCCCAGTAGAATCTCAATTCTTTTTACTATTAATTATTTAATGTCCTAGTAAAAATTGCCGAATAAGCCTTGGTCACTTGAGGTACCAGTCCTTTACAAATCGCTTGTTAAAAGATAGAGCCATCTATACTATTATTGCTCGACTCGAAAGTTTGAATTGTTGTATCTTCGACAATAAATGTTAAAATAATTTAAAAATCAAGTTTTTCAAAATGCGGAAAGGGAATCAAAAGTTTACAGGCTGTAAAGTTTAATTAAATTAAACATGTAGTGAGAAATAAGCGATTAAAGTTTGAGGTTAAGGGTGTTGGATTTATAGTCTAACTTCAGAATTCAATCTCTTCATTTTACAAAAAAAGTATTAATGAGAGCGAAAATGAGAGCTGCAGAGAGAAAAAAATATCCACTTATAATATTTATTGAGTAAAATGAAGAAATCGAATAATTTTAAGATTATGTAGTTCGAATTCAATACTTAAAAAATGGAAAAACTCACCTCAGATCGGGACCAATGGAACACTGTATTCCTAAGCTCAGTTTCGAGACCGTTGGTTTTTAAAGCTTCAAGCAATGTCTTTTTAAAATCTTCCTTTTTTACAGCAGAGGATGCCACTAATTTCTATTAAATAATTACATATTTTATACCAGGATTTAATTTGAAAATTCAAATTAACAAAAGAGAGTTACCTGAATTTGATTGTAGAGACTTTTATAATTCCCCATACTCTGAATCTCCTCCGTCAATTTTCTTGCACATATATCCAGATCGTCCTCTTTCCCTTCCATTGTTTCAAATTTGTTTAAAATCTCGATTTAATTAATTGCCCATCATGTAAACAAGTCGCCATTTGTAAATAAATTATGTTTTCGCACTGTTGCTAATCTGGAAAGACAACCTGCGCAAATAACTGCGCAGTAGAATAGAACTTATTTTTGGCTTTCGGCTTTTACCGACCAGACTGCCCTCTCTGATCGGAAACAGTAAAAGTGTTTACGTAGATAAACCACTTTTTAGTTGTTATTCAGTGTAATTTACTTTAGCATCTTTAAAAGTTCCTTTCTAATTGCATGATAAAAATTAAACTCAAATTTTTAAATTTTGAATTCTCAATTTTTTCCCGCGGAAACGTGCTGGAATGCGCAGTTGCATTCTGGGAATCTTTTGTTTCGCGCTCGAAAGCAGAATCGAAATTTCAGTAGTGGTATTCAGAAATTGTAATTTTTCTCGTTTTACGCAAGCCATCAAGAGTTTGATGATGAGCATCAAGAACTCTTGTGAAAAGGGAAAAATTAATGAGGATGTAAACGTGCCTTAAACCGGGTCGACATCTCCGAAAAGTGCAACTTGCACTTGCTTGGGCTGCTTGCTTGCCTGGCCGGTCACAGTACCATCAGTCCTGAGTCCACACGGCAATGGCGATGTCGAATTCTCTATTTTGAAAGTAGATTTTGCTTTGTACAGACCCTAAAACAGCACCATGGATATCGCAAGTATGCTCGAGGTTCAGGTGAACGAGGTGAACGACGGCAAAGAGATAGAACTCAAAGAAAATGGTAAGCTTCCTCAAGAAATTGACCTGGTTTCAAAAAGAGGAAAACCTAACCTTCTTTTCGTTTCAGTGACACCCAGAGCAACATTCTCGAAGGCCTTATCACCACCCATGAAATCCTACTCCCAGAAAGAAAATGACTTCTTTAAAATTATGTATGGTTCAGGTGAGTCCTTGCTGTATAATTTACTTAAAAAAAAATGTTCTTCTGTCATTAATGAAGGTGCTTTTCTAAGAGAGAAAAAGTGAAAAAAATAATGAGCTATATACCCTTTTCTTCATACTTTTCTAAAGTTAGAATTTTTATTACTAATCACTTTTTATAATTTTATTATTCATAATTCATCATTCGCTTGAGAAGGTATATTTTGCACATCCCTTTAAATTAATAATGTAATGTTTTTTGGAGAGTTACAAATTTCATATGAATCTGAGAAAATAATCGAATGGTTTTTTTTAATTTATTCGAATCCAACGGGAGAAATAATGTATTCTTGATTTTTAAAACTAAATTTTACTAATTTTACACACTCCTTCACCTTGAAATGCAATATTCTAAATCTTTTTTTAATATGTCTTGTGTTTGGAAGTTTCTTACACGTTTTCAAATAATTCCAGACAAGCGTTGTTTTTTAGAGTTAGGATTTAAATAAAATAGCATTGTTTGTGCGTGTAATAATATTTTTGTGGGTTGCTTAAAGAGCTATGTGAAATTGTGAATGTTTAATTAAACTATAATTTACAGGTAAGTCTACATGCATTTTATTAATGAATATATTTATTGGAACATTATATATAAGTAGCAAAATACATGCGGCTATTCTTTTTGCTTGTGTTAAAACTGTTTTCATACCATTAATTTCAATATTTCAAGACGGTTTTGATAAATCAGACAAATCAAACGCGATCTCAAAAGATTTGAATGAGTTTCAAGGGTTTCAAGGATTAAAAACTCTTCTAAAATCTATGAAATTATTTATTAATTATAATATCTAAATAATAATATAACCAAACTAACAAAGGTACTCAATGCGGACAAGATGAATGATTGAATCTCATCTAATAATATTAATATAAAATGCTAAATTTCAAAACTAAAATGCTTGACTTAGTGAATATCACTTCTAAGCCGAAGTTTTTATATAGATTATTAATTAACACAAAGCAGCTTAAAGTGATTAAAACATACTAGTCTTATAAAAATATACATATATATATATCTTTATATATACATATAAATTAATTAATGGCGAGAAAAATCTGTTTATAATCTTAATTTATGATTTTTTTTTGATTCTTTAGAAAATATCTTCATATTTCCCTCCTACTTTGCGCGTCGAGGGAGAGGGAGAGTCGGCCATATTGGTATGTAACATCTTGGCGGGAAATTTAAACAAACACAAATATACTTAGCAGTGCATAATGATCAAGATTAAATTGATTGAACTCATTAATAATTTAGAAAAAGTGTGTGTACGTTGATAGTTATAACGAAATATAGTGAAGTGTTGTGAGTCTTAAGAATTTCTTAGGAACTTTTCGGGCCCTCTTTGTGTCTGTCATTTTTTATATCCCAAGATGGCGGCCATGTTGGCCTTCCCCTGACCCCTCTGCGGCCACTGTTTTGAAATTTTGTTCCTAACGTCATTAAAGGAAATCACGGAAATCACAATGTGTCATAATATTTTAGTTATTTTGTTAAAGCAATATCAAATTTCAACATAGGATGTCTATAGAAAAAAAAACAACGTCTATAAATGTTATAATATATAAAAAGACATTTTAACGTTTTGAAACAGGTATTTTTAGAAGTTTTTATTAAATGCCTTCAAAATACAAACTAATTATACAGATTTACGATTCCGTGTTATTCAGTAAAAGAAATTAATGCGAGAAAGTTACAAAATGCGATAAAACAAAGTCATAAACATTACCTCATCATATTTTGGTCAGTTTTTCCTTAAATTTATACTTCATCGTTTTGAAGTTAAAAAGCCAGACAGTCGATAGAGATTTTTGGGCATGTTTCTCATATTTTTCATAAGTATTCCTCTGAATTTATGTTTTTGCAAACTGTATTTCCTTTGCCTATAGAGCAAATCTATTTTTATTAAACAAATACATAGGTATAAACCTATATTATATATCTTGTTCGAAATATGTGACATAATTTTGAGGTTAGGTTGTCAAATACAGTGCATGGCAACTAATAAAGATTTTTATATCAATTATAATTAATGAGTTAATATATTTCAGGCGCATCCAGAGGTGAAATGAAAAGCTTAACTTAAACCTACATCACTACTTCACACAAAAAAGCTTATAATTATTGATAATGGAAGGTCCAAGAAATTGGAAATTGGGATATAGTGCAAAAGCAATTTCTATAATAGAATCAGCGATAGCAGCTTACAAAAAGGGAACGTACACGCTCAGTGACACGTGTAGAAAATACAGAATACCCGAAGAACACTTTAGACTCTGTTTAGAAGAAACAAACAGCCAGGAAGCTGAAAATAAAAGAATGAAACAGCGAGATGTACTGATAGAAGAAAACTTGCTAGATTTAGAAAATAAAGTAAAAATAAAGAACTTAGAAGGTCAAGAAGACGTAATAGAAGAAGAAATCGTGGTTAAAGAAGAGATAATGATAGAAGATTCAATAGAAGAAAAGGAAAAAAACGCTGAGAAAAATGTTCAGGTACAATCTAAAAAGCCAAGCTATCCATCAAAAAAAAAGTGGACCGAAGATAAAATGCATTTAGCTCTCTATTCTTACACGCACAAACTTTGTAGTTACAATAAAGTATGCTCAACTTTCGGAATAACCAAGAAAGAATTCAAAGATCATTTATTAGCCTACGAAAAGTACAGAAAAGAAGAAAAAAAGTGGAAATCTGACGAAAAATATATTAATTTTGAGGTAGAAGATGAGCAGGAGGACCAAATGACAGTACAAGAAATTATATCAGACGTTAATCCACAAGACATCATTTCACAAATTATGGAACAAGTCGAGACAGAAGTTTCAAAAGAAGAAGTAGAGCAATTTATGTGTAAAAAAGAAAGGGGGTCCAAACCAAGGAAAATTAATTCTAAAGATGATGCCGCAAGAATAAAGGCAGAGGAAAAATTAGCTACTTATATAGTCAATTTACAAGAAGGAATGTTCGATCCAAAAGCTTTAGACATTAGGAAACTAGCGTTTCAGGTATTTAAGCATTATAATGTAGACTTCAAGTATTCAAAGAATAAGCAGGAGATTGGGAAAGCTTGGCTTCCAACTTTTCTAGAAAGAAATCAACAAATAAGTACACCTCTTATTTCCAAAACTCTATTAACAAAGGAACACGTATTAAAAAAGAAGAACGAATACTTTGAGGCTCTTGAAAATATGTACACGAAATACAATATTTGTGCCTCGAGAATTTACAAAATAGAATTCTCCAAGTTTTTGAATAATATAATTTTCATTTATTGTGTTAATGCTGTGGGAGTTTATATCCCTCCAATGATTATATTAAAAGAATCAGAAGAGGTGAATAATTTGTTACAACGATCGGACTTGTTTGGTGAATGTCTTATTACTCTATCACCATCGGTCCAGTTTACTTCTGAAATTTTCGAAACCTGGTTAAGATTCTTTATCGATCATGTTAATCCAGCTTTTGACGAGAAGGTTATTTTGTACCTTGACGACCGCAATATAAATTGCAAGTCGCCAACGAGTCTAGAACTAGCTCATGAAACTGGAGTTATTCTGGTGCAGGTACCTACTTATGGAACCTTTCAACCCCTTATAACTTTTTTAAGAGAAATGCATAATCACTTCACTAAGAAATTCGAGTGGCGGTCTCAAACTAAATTTGAAGTTTCTGTTCCATTAGAAAAATCGCTAGAGATTTTGTTAAACATATACAAAGGATTAGCAACGACTAAAAACGCTATTGAAGGGTTCCAGAAGGTTGGAATATGGCCTTTGAATAGGAGTTTGTTTTTAGGTTTATTACGTGAGCTTCAAAATGAGAATCGACAAATGCAAGGTATATATTGATTTTGTTATATTGAATATTTTAATGCTGTTTTATTTTCGAGGTTCTAAATTAGTTTCTAAACCTAAATATTTACAAAAATTTTGAAAACTCAGTTCTGAAAACCTTTTCTAAATATTCTCTTGTAATTGTTTTTTTTTTTTTTTTTTTTTTTTTTAATGTTTTTAATCGGTTTTTTTTAATGTCTTGAAGGAATTGAAAATGAAGGCGAAATAGAGGTTGAGCTGCCAGTGACAGAAAGTCTTTTAGAAGAACTAGAAGGGAGGTCGTTATTAGAAAATACAGATGAATCAATCATGAATCAAGAAATTAGTATACATGAACCTGCGGAAGATGAGACTGCAGAAATAAGAAATCAGGAAATAGAAATGAGAGAAATGAACAGTATAGAAATAGAACCTAGAGAAGTGGATAGTATAGAAGTAAATGATACAGAAATTGATTCTACAGAAATACAAACCACCGAAATTAACACAATAAAAGTAGAATCTGCAGAGATGGACATTGCAAAAACAGAGGACTTGCAATATCAAAAAATAGTAAGAGCAGAAGAGGAGTTTCTTAAGAATTCAAAAAACACAACGAATTTAGGTACAAATATTATTCCGGTGACAAATGGGAAAGAAAATAATGACTTTATAAGTACAAAGAGCGTTGAGCCAAGTGAAGTTTTTCCAAACTTCACAAGTGGTAAGACACAAGGAATATTAAAGAAGTATTTAGGATTAATGTTATATTTAGAATTGATATTTAACATTTTAAAAATTTGTACTAAGGTTTACTCAAACAATAAATTGTCTATTTTAATAATGACTACTTTTTATTACAGAAAATTTTCTCTCCAGAATTTAAAAGTTAGCATTCTGAGTGCATTGATTACATTAATATATTTTCAGCCAATTTAAAATCCTTTTACCTTATGTTGAATGTGAAAAGAAAAAAACGTGGTACAAATCCAATAATTCTATTTTTTTATTTCATTACAGATATATCATCAGTTCGTTTCTGCAAGATTCACTGTACAGCCTGTGATGCACACATCGGATCTGCCCCTTCGCAAATTACCAATATGTTTGAGCACCCAAAGTTACGAACCCTTTTGTGTTTAAAATGTTACGAGTTTTACGGAGACGGTGTTTTTGAACAAGGTGATTTTTTTTCTGTTAGGAAATACATATAAAGAAGATTTTCAGTTTTTCATGGTAGAATTTCAATTGCAGGAGACGATCAGACGGATATGTTTTGCAGATGGTGTGCTAACGGCGGCAATTTGTATTGTTGCTCTTTCTGCAGTAACACGTTTTGTGCAAAGTGTATCAAAAGAAATTTTGACGCCGTAGTAGCAAAAAAAATAGAGGATGACGAAAACTGGAAATGTTTCGTTTGCGATGCAACTGATCTTTATCCAGCCAGGTCACTTTGTCGGGCTATAATCCAGCATGTTCAAACCGTGTCTAGGTGAGTTGATAATTCACTTTCTTTTATTAATTTATATGATCAGAAATTCTTATTAATGACCCAAAGTTTTTTTGATCTAAAGATATTAAAAATTTCGAATTTGTTAATTTCGAAATTAGTCATGTTATATTTAGAAACGTTTGACATCTTTTTGCAAACGAAACTAGAAGAGACTTTCACCGAACAATGTTATTGTCAAAGTTGTTACTTTATCAACTTTATTAATGTTTAGAATTCTCCAAAACGACAAAGTAATGAAGCCAGCTCAAATTGAGGAAAAGTTAAATTTTGACGAGTCTCGATGTTGCATTCGAAAAAGGAAACGGAAGCGGCGAAAAACTGGTTCTGCTTCTGAGGACGATGATGATGAGACCTACAATCCTGTTCTCAGTGAAATTCCGCAAGCAAAGAGACGCCGAACGCGGAAAAGTGGTGCTTATCCATCAATCCATACTAACGGATCTATAAATAACCAATCGGATGAAGATATGTCTCTTCATGGGGGTGATAATGATTTACTTCCAGCTATGCTTGCCTGTGAACAAACTATGACAGAAGGTGAAACAGCTTTACCATTTGGACCTCCTCTGCCTCCTCTTCAGCGAGTGCAACAACCACCACCTTTAGTTTTTACAAACAACACCAAAATTAATCCGGTACCAACAGTAAATTTACTTAAGCCAATTCAATTGCGGAAATTAACCCCAGTAGTAGGTTCATTCTCTCAAGCTCCAAGGCCGATGTTAGTACAGAAACGTCCAAATCGACCCATGGTATCGATACCTCAACCTCAACCTAAACCTCAATCTCTAAGTAAACCTCTACCTCAAGTACAGGTACAACAAAAACGTGCCCGAGTTCTCTTACCTAAATCTCGATCTGTCACTAGTTCTGGAACTCCGAAAATTATCGATTTGGACAGCGATTCCGACGAGGCTGTAGAAGTCATTGCGGAAGCTACTAGATCCACTTCAAGAAAAAAAAGTCAAGATGAAAAAGAAAACGCTGAGGAGAGCGACATGAGGAACAAAACTTTCTTGCAGTTGATCCTCGATCAAAAGGTAGATATCGATATAGCACTACTAACTCTCAGGAAAAAGTTCAACACAATTCTTTCTGTATCGCCAAACGAGTTACAAAATAATACGCACAAGAGTGCAGCTTCAAAGATGAGACAATTCCAACAACTTATGCGAACAGCAATATATAAATTAGCCCAGATTAATGATAGAGTCGTTCGGGAATATCAAATTTGGAAGAAGCAGCAATCTGCCGAGCGTAGCGAAAACTCTGAAAGAACGAAAGTAGACTTCCAAACTACGAAAGATCCAGAAGTTGATCTTGAAATGAAATGTGTTCGAGATTCGGCTTCTGAATCGGAAGGCGAAGATGAAACTGGATCGGAGGACACTATCCTAGAGGCTAGTAACTTGGAGGCAGATCAGCTAGATTGTTACAGGAACTTGACGCTTTTCAGAAAAAAAGTGACCGTTGAACAAGGTGTAGGAAACGATTCGCTGCTAAAAGAAGACAAAGCTGTTCAGGTTTATGATGTTCGTATGCGAGATTATGAAAAGTCTGTTGGCTATTCGCTCCTTATGAAGGCTGATTACGATCCAAAGACTAGCAAGGAAGTCTTGAAACCGGTAGCTGTACCTAACGAGCACTTTGGTAAGTTTCAAGAACAATACATCTATCACCTGCAGCATATTGAGGACAATGGGATTAAGACTGATGATGATATGGATGATTTGCCTGATCCAAGTGATACTCCGCTTAAAGATCTCATTGAAGCAAACTCTCCTTTTATTGCTGAGATGTTGGAGAATATTGCACCTACGGTAACGAACGGATCATCTAGTGTGGAAACAGAAATGATAATCGATGAAGCGCCTTCAGATAAAGAGAATAATTCAGAGGAAGTTTCTGAAGACCATCAAGGTGATACGACAGTGGCGACTTCCAAGGCTGTCGAAGAACTCGTAAAAATGGTGACCAAACTTTCAGATGAACTGAAATCAAGTAATAATTCACCAGAAAACAGCGCCCTTAGTCCCACGGAAATAAATAATGGAAGTGAAAAAACTAGTAATAATAAGAAAACTAAGTCGAATGAGGAACCGAAAGACGAGGAGACCGTGATTGCTGTTAGAACTCTTATAGAAGAAGAGTCTAGCAGTTCTAACGATTTTAGTGAACCACCCGGTGGAACCCAAGCGGTGGAAACAGAATGTAATTTTCTTAATTAATTGTAGAAACATTTAAGCCGAATTTGATATGAATTTATATAAGGATTTTTAACGATGTCCTCGAAGTTTTAACATGCTTAAGCGACTCAGTTTCTTTATACTGAGAGCAATTCCATATAATTGTCAGCTAATTAGGAACGAACAAATCGATTCTAAAATCGTCAGAGGCACAGTTGAGTCCTTATTGAAATTTTACTTGAGTTTCAAGTTTTTTTGATTCAGCAACGAGGGAAAAGTTAATTTCAAAAGTTAAAATTCGGGATTGTGAAATAATCAAAATTTAGATTACGTATTTCCCTGCTTGGTTAAATTTTTGGAAAGGTCTAGTTTCAAAATTTCTTTTGCAGTTTCCAAGAACTTTTAATATTTGAAATTTAAGAGGATAAATGAGAAAAGTTATATATTTTAATAAAAGATAAATAATATAATTTCATTGTATATATCTTTCCTTTCTAAATTAAACTTATTCCTTGTTCAGTTTTGTATTATATAAGAACAAAAAGCACACTAATTTTTTGTAACAATGTAATTATAATACTGTACTATCTATTACTTCGCCTGGCTTTGATAATTGAGAGTAACACAATTTTGCACAAAAAAAAAGCTCGCGAAAGAATTCATTTGTACATACAAAGTATTGAACGATCACGGGGTTTTTAAAAGAGGGCATCAAAACAAAAGTTAAAAAAATGTATATAGAAAGTAAAACTGTATAATAGTATATCATATTAAATTAATAGTATATCATATACTGTTTTTTTTTTTTTTTTTTTCTTTTTTTTTTTTTGAAAAGGATTTACTTTCTTGTATTGAAAAAGAATGTAAACACATTTCAATTAATATTGCTAAAAATAATTCTCATTGAAAGTTATATTTGCGCAGGGAAGTTTAACGCCCTCCTTGCTGACTATCTTGATCATTTTTTGAAACTGGAGAGTTGATTGTCTAATTCTGGAAAAACTACTTTCGATTTAATTATCGCGGTTAAATATCTATGAAAACCTTCACCAGGAATTAAAAGTGGATTTAAAATGATTTCAACGAATTTCTCAAATATCTGTTGAATTACATTTTTTGAAATCATTTTCGCTGGCCAACAAAATAAAGTGAAGAAAAACAGAAGCTTATTGCAGGTTTTACAACATTTTTCACTTTTATATTTCAACTACCTTTTTCGCATCCTTGTTGGGAAAAAACGAGTGAATGCCTTGCAGTGGTATTACATGAGGATGATCCTCCAGTCGTGAATCGTTCCTCACAAGATTTTGTTTTGTAAATACATGTGGATGTTTTTTTTATTTCTGTATTGTAACGTCTTTATAATTCTAAGTGAAATTAATTTCATATATTCACTTCCCTGTGACAATGTCAAGAGACGTGATTCGCGATAATTAGGACAATTAGTTTGTCTACATGTTAACGTAAATAAATAGGACTATGCATTTGTGTATAAGAAAAACATTAAAAATATATACACATACGGTGTCCCATATACCTACACGTGTATAGGTAGTGTGAGTTAGTGATATGTAATTACTTCCTGTATACGTGTGCGTTACATGCGATAACGAAGTGATTTATCATTGTTTAAATGAATTAATTTCATGTTGAAAGACTTCTTAAATCTGCGATATCAATTAATGGAGGATCTGTGTGTTGTGAATCTGCTCGATGTTTGCAGGCCAAGTGAAAACGTGAGGATATTTTTAGTTTGCCTCGAAAAAACCATTTTTGATTTAGGCTTATGGATATTAGGATCTTGCTCTACTTATAATAAATTTAATATGAATTAAGTAAATGGTATCTTGTCTTTTCCCGCCATCTTCTTTATTGAACACAATATTTTGCTTAAATACACATTCAGTTTGGATCAAGTACATTAAATTCGTTGCGGGTGCACCAAAGTCACTGGGCAATGTTCACTGACGTTTATATAATTATTATATAATCTAATAATCGACATCAAGTAGCAGTGCTATCGAATCCTTCTTTGGGATGTGAAAAGTATAAAAATAATAGAACAAAATAAATATAGATATGTAACACAATGAAGTTGATAATATTGTACCGACATATCAAAAAAATCAGAAGACAATTTTCCCCAAATGGAATTCGTAATTTTTGATGAAAGGCAATTCTTCCATTTTTTGTAATTTCAAACTCAAAGATTAGCTTCTTTTACACGCTTAAAATTATTACGTAATAAAAGAAAAATATTATTGGCAGTTGTAAATACAAATGTATATCAGCACAGTCAAAATGTCTGTTGTGAGATTCTGCTTTAAACGTATATAAAATTTATTAAAGCTAGTTAATATTTCTAGATTATTAGAGTAGGAAAATAATTTATTCTATGCTCACAGCTTCACAAAATGTCGTTCATTCATATCATTCGATCATTCAACATATATTTTACAGTCATGCATACAAAATAGCATTTTATTTTCAACTTTGCATAAATAATAAACTTATAAAAAAAGTATTTTATAACTGCTGTGACAAACTATGATACTTTTCGTTTGAAAGCTGAACGAAGAAAAAAGAACGTTTTAAGAAAAGCAGAAAAATGCATTTAACTTTAAAATTGGAAATCACTTTGAAAGCAAAGTTTGCATTATTTTCTTAATATTTTTATGGTGATTTTACGCTCTTTAGAGAATAAAAACAACGCAAACTACAGCACCAATTGACAAAATTTTACTTTTTTAATACCGGAACTCGCCTTTTTTCCCCATACCGTTGTGGTAAACTCGTAAAGGTGTGTAACTTCCATTTCCATTCATTGCTGAAAAAAATTGTTATTAGTATTTCATTAACGTATAGGAATTTTTATGAAAAGAGTAAAAATTTTAAATTTCAATTTTCTTTTTGATAAATCAATGGCTTTTCATAATTGAATTTTTTTGAGACACTTACTTTGTTCATAATCTAGGATCGCAGCTTGAAAGTGAAAATAGTTTCATTGATTTAATTAATTACTAATATTATATTGCAAAAATGTGTCATTTTGAAATTTCTATTTCAATATTAGATTGTATTTTTTTTACCTTGGACAATGGAAGGTTGTTGACGGTCTCCTTGAACATTCTGAGCATGACATCTTGGTTTCAGAAGTCCGTGATAAAGAATGAAATATATTGTTGCTACAACAGCTGAAGCAACAGCCATGCACCGATATACGAATTTTAACGATTCGACGATGTTGGTTTCGTTGACATCGACGTAAGCACCAATTACAGCTCCAAGTGCGCGACCTGATCAATTGTTAATTATTAATCATATTAATATTAATATTTTACTTTTTTCAGAAAATAGTAATGCTTTTTCAAATATGATATATTTGCAAATATAACTTACCAATGCAAAAATGAGCAATAACTGGTAAGGCTTGTGCAGTGACGGTCATATTGCGAGGTACCAAGTGCCTTAAGTAAAGAATAGCAGTTACCCACATAATTCCTAAAGTGAAAAGCTCTAAAGCTTCTGAGATCAAAGCCCACCAAGGATCAAGTACTAGACTCAAACCAGTGAATCTGAAATTAATAATAAACGAAATCAAATTAGATTTGTTCATTTTTTGTAGTAATGCATTTGATTGAGAATTATGAGGAATCATCAATATTGATAATGGTGTTCGTTTTTCTTTTTGACTTCTCATCTCATCATCGCGTTGAAAAGGGACGAAAAAAATGAGAATCTGAGAATATATGCCGCGATCGATTAAAGAGTAAGAAAGTCAAGCATCTCGTATCAATGTGATCACTAATTTTTTGAATTATGAAAGAAATATTAAGTTCCAATCATCAGATGTTAATAAAATTACCTGACGATATATATAGTAAAGGCTAGAATTAGAAGATTACTGTGACCACAATAATCTACTAGGTGTTCCGACTTCCAAAGGAAAAGCACCGATGGCAACGCGCCAATTGTTAAAACAATACCAATTGAGAGTTCGTCGCCACTTAGTTGTGTAAGGTACCTGAAACCATAATTATAGGTAATTATTATTAATATAATATTATTTTGAATAATATCAAAATGTCGCTCAACAAATTCTTTGTTACTATCTCTTATTCGTATTTGTGACTGAACAGCTTTTGAATGACTTGAAGTCATAAGAAGCAAAATAAAATAATGTTGGTCTACTAGTTGCGTAAAAAAGGACTTACAAAGGAAGATAGCTGTCCATTGCACTCCAAAAGATGCCCATTATGATGAGTACAAAAACAAGGGCGGCGGTTTCGCTTCCGTACCTCTTAACTGCACTCATTGGAAGAGCCAGCATTCCACATCTCGTCTGCCACCACCATTCAGGAGGACTTAGAGGCATTCCTGTAAAATGAAAAGATGTAAGAGACTCATAGTAAATAATTAAAAAATAAAAGAACAGACGAAACCTTTTTTAAAAATAATGAAAATATAATGTTTGTAATTTGAAGATTGTATCCCTACCATTTGCAGAGAGAGCTACACAAGCTGCTAGCACGACCATCAGGCAATGGAGGACAATTGGCAAATAATAGACTGAACTCTTAGGCACTATAGTAGTCAGATATCCAGTCAAAGGACCAAAAATAGCAAAACCAAAGGAACCAAAGGCCAATTGACGACCGACATCTCCTCTTCCACAGGAAGTTTCGCGAGTTGCTATTACAACAGCTGCATCAAGGAGAGCCACTGCAGCAGTTGGAAATATATCAGCCACCGAGCGAATTACCAAATACATCCAGAATGTCAGCTGCGGATTTCCTATCACCTGGCCGCATAGACTTTCCTCCAGGACGTTTCCTGGAATGAAATGCAAACATTCGTTTGATTCGCAAAAATTTTATTTTCCAAAGATTCAAAATTCCTCAATAAGTTATTTACCAGGCGTGGTGTAAGGATCTTCCAGTTTGCACTGAATCGAGCATGTCTTATTAGTTTGTGCAGACTGAAGGTTGAAAGGAATTCTACAGCTAAAATAGTCGGTGATGGGATAAGCACACCACTCATTAATTTCCTCAGTGTTTATTGGTTGGCCAATAGTAACGTTTACTGCAATTCTCCCTTCATTAGTTGTAAAAGCATGGCAAAACTTTTCCTTTTTAGCATTGCTAAAACATACATGGGGTGGAGTTATATTCATGTTGTCCAACTCCAGCGATTTCAAGTCTCGCTGCTCCTGTAAAATCCAATTACGAGCTTTAGGTGTAATCATAAAAGCAGATTTACTACCGACTCGGTCGTAAAGAGAAGAAATATATGATAATAGGAAAATTCGCTTAAAAAAAGTTCTTATCGAGAGACTTCATCAAATAAAAACGCAAGGGAAATGGTCTCTGGAATATTGCGCGGAAGGTAATCTAAAAGTGCAGATAAGTTAATTCCAGATTAGAAGCAGGGTATACTCAAGTGAAAACCAATTATAATATTAAAGGATCTCATAGTATTCAAGATAATTTATGAATTTTATACCTGCAATAAGATATCAGGAACGACGAGTGGGGCAACAGTGATATCTTCACTTCTTTCATCGAGCAGATACTCCTTCGCACCAAATTCAGTAGAAGATTCAGTAGCTTTTCGATGCGATGATTTAGATTTTACCGGATTACAGACATACTCGCAATTTTTCAAAAGAATCGCGCCAACTCTTTCTTCAGTCCAACGATGGCAGTCTTTGGAATCTTTGCACCTTTCTTGAAAAATGATGGCGCCATTCTGATCGCAAGAAAAATTCAGATTCGGACTACGTTCTTGCGAAAGCTCAATCTTAGTCGCTGGCACCAGTAGTAGAAGGGCGTAGAAAAGAGCCGAGAAAACACACGTAACGGCTACCATTACCCTGAGGTATCGACCAGTGGAAGATTTGTCGTTTGAACCCTGATGTCCTGCCATTCTGTCAGCCAGTGGACCAGCAACTAGTGGTCCAAGAACGGCCACAAGGGCCGACACCATGGAAATTATTCCTATCTTATCCCGTGTCAATCCAACCTCGGTCATGTGCAGAGGAAGAAATGGAAACAGGCATCCCATTCCTGAAAAAAACTACAATTGTTTAAACTTCGTTGCTTTCGGATCTACAAATTCTTATAAAAATCCAAAAATTATAAAGCTGCAAATATTTAACTCTAGTATAATTGATTCAAGGATTTAAAAAAGCTTAAATTATACATTTTTCTACTTTCAAGGGCTTTTCATTTTTAATATTTCAAACTTGAAGCACTTACATAATATCTTTTTTGTTTGTAAATGTTTTAAACTTAAATTCGTGTACTTTTTGGCATGAATGCAAGAAATTTGATTCTTTCAAACTGCGATGGGCGAAATAAACGTAACTACTTACATTTATAAATTTTGATAAACTCTACTATTAGTTATATAAGTAATTTGGCTTTTATTGTTAATGAAGATTTAATTAAAATTTAATGTGGGATTTACATGATAAAAAAATGTAATAATAACATATTCGGTCTTTTAAAAAATTATTAACACAGTTTTTATTACTCGTTAGTATTTCACTTGGTTCCATTAAAGCATTGTTCTCTTAATGGTTCGCGTTTCTACACGATCATTAGGGTTTAATGGATTACTTCCATATTTAGCACTCAGCCTAAATCAATGTATAATTACTTTCAAATATCTGAATATATGGTGCTTCCTCTTTCGTATCTATAGTAGCCTTGGTCTTTTTATCTTTTCATGATATCATTAAAAGTTCAAGGTTTAATATATTTTTATTATCTTATTTAATTGCACATTTTATTATAGAAGTAATTTTAAACCCCCTTTTACTCGTTAAAGAATAATAAATAAAAAGACCATAAAAATACTTTGTTCCCTTAATGTTTAGTTTTCTGAGTCCAAACGGAATTGACGTAAAACGTTGAAGTCAGATTGTAGAAGATTTTTTATCCTTATAGCCATCGTAAAATTCTAAGGTTTTTATAGATATAGCATCGCTCGTAAATTTAGAGTAAAACTCTTTAAGTACAAACAATAAGTAGAAACAGTATTTACTATCTTCTTAATTCTTATAATAGAATAAAATATTATTTTTTACACACATTTTCTTAATTAATCTCTTATTAAAATAATGTTTTCTCACCTCCAAAGAAGAGAAAGAGGAGACATTTTAGCGATATTAAATTTGGGTTGAAGAATTTCTTGCGAGTTGTCTCTTTTGGTAAATCCGTCGTCGACGTCATTTTCAGAATTTTCTGGTATGATGAGTATTATCATTAACAATTTGGATGATAGATTATGCGTCACATTAATCTTTGAAATCAAGGGCCTCTTCTCTCTGTTCCATCCTCGCACCTTTTTTGTTATCTGTAACAAATAATGATTTTCAAAATGTAGATAGTGAAAAACTTCAACTCTCTTCAATTTTCAACAGGAAAAATAAAATTTGTAAATAAATAAAGTCTTCTTCCAGTATTTATTTTTTCTGAGGTCACTATATCCTCGTGAAATATTTACATAACTTTACTATTATACAAAGTGTTTACTCATATTAATTAATTTAATAACATTCGGATTCTTGATTCGTGAATGTAGTACGTGAAGTGTCATGTTATGCAGAATTGTAGCTGCTTAGTAAGCATTTTGTAACACTCATTTTACGACAAACTGTGCGAAACAGGCTTTTAGATAAAAGTACATACCCTTAAGAAAAAATATTATAGGAAAATCAGTATAAGCCTATAATGATTTTCCAAATGAGAATAAGAATTTCTCAAAAACTAACTTCATATCAAAATGATAAATGAAAATCTATAGTGATAATTGTTAATTTGATACGCTTCTATGTTCACGTAACAGATTGAAACTACCTAAAAAATTCTCGTTTTGAGAAGAAAACAAAGGAGATGCTACAAAATTAAAATCCAGTGCGATTATTACTGATTTGATCCAATGACTTATTTCTAGCTATTTCATTCAGTGAGGATTTTATCCTAAAATAATTTGATTTTAAATCCTCAAACCTTTGAACTTTGAATTTTATCAACTGAATGCAATATTTCACTTTTAGTAGTTTTAGAATAATGATGACGAAACTGAGTTTCAGCATCGCATACGCAATCACTCAATGATGATACTTATGATTCTTTTTATAACCAGCACACACGTTTTAGACGCTCATGAGACTGGGTGATCTCTCATATATGCCACCTGTTATTATCTAATTGATCATGAGCTGGATCATGCCTATTATGTATTTTTAAAAATTATGTACATCAATTTCCACACAGAAATAACTGTTTCAATGTCATGTCATTATATCCTATTTTGAGCATTGTGATCTAAAATTACATAGTAAAGAGATAAATGAAAATTATTACAGAATATTTTATTTACATTTTAGGGTTTGTTTAATTTAGATTTGATATTTTTTAGTGTAATTTAAGCGATACATTTAAATCTAATTAATGTTGCAGATGTTTTTAATTAATATTTCGATGCAGAAAAAGAATGAATAATTTTATATTCTTCCCAATTTGGATAGATGCAGAAAAAAACTGATTCTCTCACACGGAAGCAAAGCTCCTCCCTGAGGAGGTTTTGATTCAATTTAACGCTGCCTTTCTGCTCTAGTTAAGTGTCGTTCACATTGTTACAAATTGGACAGTGCTTCTTAAAATTTAACAACTCAAGGGAAGTGCACACATAACAAGCAAGTGTCGCTCTTAATAAGCCTACATGTTGGAATAGAAAGTGACTTATTGTTCTAATAACGTAACATTCATTTGAATTCGGATAGCATTTCTTTTTCTATCCGAATCTTTCGCTAGAGCAATCTCTACATGTTTTTGAGTATTTATTGTTATGTTAGCACCCTTTCTCGGATTACAAAGTTTCCTCCAGGCTTTGAGAGTAGAAAGCAGAAATATAACGCGGAAAGGGGAGAATTAGATCAAAGAATGAAAGTAATGAAACTGGGAAGGGAATCAGTTGATTAAAGATCCATCTTTTTCCTTCTTATTTCATTGCATTCGAGAAAGCTTTGAAGGGGAAAGATCTATTTCAAAGGAAAAACTTTATTAATTTATAATCAAAGCATAAAAAATCCCAAGGGTAATATTTTCATCAGAAATTGCTTGTCAACATTTTAAAAATGATGCAGAATCCACATAACATCCCTGGCGATGTTATGTAAATTGTAGTGTAATTGATTGATTGTAATTGATTTCAACTGCAATGCTTTTCAAAAGCAGAATGTAAATAAAATACGGAAGAAGTTTGTTAAAAAGGAGGTCAGTTATAGAGGTAACATGTTATTAAGTAAAAAAAAAATGTTGATAGAGGAAGAGGAAGCAACGAAGCGTTATGAATCAAGACAGAGAGGAAATAAGAGAGGTCGATGACAAGAGGAACAGATGAGAGGCGAAGAGTGCTTTTAATGTGGGTGGTTAACAATTCATCCGTGCAATCATTCAGATGCAAGATCAAGAATCGAGCCCGGAAATCGACCAACTGATTGAGACCAAAGGCCCGCAAACCGGAAGTAGCACTTTAATGTCGGTATTTATTAATATATAATAGCTATTTAATTATTAATTTCACTTCCGTTTCGAGACGTGGCAACTTCCTCCATTGCTCGAACAGTAGGAGTCACCTTTCGTCATGATAATTAATAAAATATTAATAAAAACATATATTCGAAAAATATAAGTAAGTATACATTCCACTGGAAGTTGAGAAATCCTAACGATATTAATAAAGCCTGGGATTGTATCAAGAGAGCTTAAAAAATCAATTTTACGATCGAATATAGCTGATGAACTGGAGCAATTAAGCCTGACATTCGCATGAGTGGATGCTCTCATTCTGAGTTTTAATTTCTAACTAAATCCGCATTCACTGAAAAGGGAAGACTGAAACGCCAATTGAATATTATAAGTGAAAAAAAAAATCTTGAAAATTCTTTTGAAGTAGGTATATAAATCATAAGCAATAATTCAAGCAGAAAATATTGATCTAACAAACTTCGGTTCACGCTAGAAATGGATAAAAAAGAAATAAACTCTTATTTACAAGTCTAAAGTTATTTATATTGTATTATAATTTATGTAGTCGACTTCTTGTCATGTACATAAATTTACGTGTGCGTTTTTTATATATATACTCGCGGGTGATTTCCTTTTCTTTTGCATATTCAATGTCAGCTGAACTCTGAAGGTTGAAATAAGAGTTATGGAGTGTTAAAGTGAACAGAAAAAAGTACACAAAAGCGTAACATCTTATTGTAGAGAAAGCATAATGACTGTGGATAAGTATGTAGCATACCTATGTGACTTTTTTTCTTAGCAAGTTACAAGTAATGATGTTGCATACGTGATACGCACTATTATTAATTGAATAAGTAGTGCACGGACAATTACACGAAGTGAGCTAAATCGGGACGAAAGCTGTAATTTGTAGTGAGCTTTTAAACAGAACACTGACACGTTGTCAGCAAAATGAGAATAATTCAATGTTTCTAGGTTGAAGCCTAATTTTATTAAGTAATTTATTCATACCTTCAATATTATTTTTACTATTTATTTATAGTATTTTGTAATAAAAAATTTTCTTTGAGATTCAAGAAGAAGATGATGAGTAGAATTAAATGGCAAATATTTGCTCGATTCTCTCTGGAGGTACTTTCCTTTAATCCTTTCATTCTTGAGTCCAAAGACTTAGCTCAATATCAAGCAATACGTGTCTCAGAAGACGAGTTTCAAGTTTCCTCTTTGCGATTTCGAGATTCATCTTGAGATGTTTACCCCATCCGTCCATTGGAATGAAAGGGAAATAAGTCTGACGACAAATTCGCCTATAATCTATAGGGACACTTATACGTCTACGAGTTTGCCTTGGCATCTATTCCAACATATTCGTATACAATCGCCGGTGTTTGTGAAAGAAAATGGGTTACGGTGTAATTCATTTACCTAGCCGACATAAGTAGTAAGCCGATTTTCCCACCGCTATCTAGTCTTTCTTTTCTGTTTCGTATTATAGTCTTTGGGACCTTTCAGCTTGCTACCATTATCATCAAAAAGGAAAAAAATCTGAAAAAAGTGGAATCTAGAACTGGTTTGACAAGTCTTCGAAGTTTCACAATTGTATTTGTTAGTTCCATTCGATTGCTAAGAGTTGCGGACTTGATAAAATCAGAAAATAAAGTCAGATATCAATTGATGTTATATTTTTTGGACTGCTATTCATTTTTTTTTTTGTATCAATATAGCTCGTGTAATGATAAAAAATGTGCCTTGAAGCCTTTTAACTCGGCTCGCAATTTTATTACTTTTAAAAGATATTTTCATAATCTTTAATAAATAAAAAAACATTTATATCCTGTTAATAATATGCAATCAATAAATAATAAATAAATTGTAATGATTATTTTCTAAATTCCTTTTCCAACAACCACCGCAATTACAATGAGGATACTTGAGAAACTTGATCTTCCAACATGATGATTGAGCCAATCAATTTTATTTAAAACAATTGCAAGACATAAAAATCCAATTGGAACTAAACGTGCATAATTGTACACAATGCTTCTTGTCAATTGCAAATAACATTCCCAAGATTTAATGTTTTGGTATTCAAATACAAAAATTACATAAGTAATATATAATATATACTGAATAATGATAATATAACATTCAATAAGAAAAAGTACAGGATATTTCATTTTTCCTATTTTAATAGATTTTAATCATGGAAAAAATGTATTGTGGATGTGATTGGTAAGATAAAAATCAAATTCAGGCGACATACTTGGCACGCGAGTTCACATTTATTTTTCTCTTCTGCCTCATCCTCTTCTTTATTCTGATTTTCCCCCCATGAATCCCTCACATATAATTAAATGTCCGTCGCCTTTATTGAATCGACGTCCAGAATCGTTACGGACGTCATCTTCAGTTCTCAGCAACCGTGATTGCAAAAGAAATCTTATCCATATGAATAAATTAAAAATGTAATATGAAAAATATATAATATTTCATATAGAGATTATCATATTTGCAAGCTATATATTATATAGCTTTTTATGATAATCGCAGTTAGAAATAGAGAGGACTCATTATATTAATCACCATTTATATGTTCCGCTTCTTTTAAAATAACGGTTTTTTCTGTTAATTATGTCTGCGTAAACATTATTGTCATGAAATATTGTCAACATTGCAAATTATCGCTCAGATAGAAGCCAGTATAATATGTTACACAATTACACATTTAAGACTTTAGTAAATAGGTTAACGACAGGTTTTGTGGAAGCCTCTATTACTTATTCTTACACCCAAGTATAGTAAAAATTTACGGTGCAGTTTTGTTCTATTTCACCTATATATCGCTTGGAAGCCTTCAATTATAGTTTCATATAATGAGGGTGCTACGAACTGATAAATTACAATTCGAAAATTGTTAAAAAAGAATCGTTACGCAAAATAGCGAGTACTATATTATTATTAGTATTATTATATACATATAATAATCGTCGTATTCATTCATTCACTTTTTTCCAACTGCAGTTTTAAGATTTGCAGGATTTCATACTATTACTTCGTGCAATAAGATTCCAAGGCATTTTTAGTGATTGCTAGTAATAAATAAAAGAGAATTGATAATGTATAATAATAATATATACTTGTTCAGTTTTGGCAGTAAAGGTCTTTTACTCTTGCGTCACCAAAAACAGGTTGCCATAAACCATCACTTAAATTACGTATCATGCCCTCTAGAAGTATATATATATATATAGGAATAAAACTATTGAGCTAAAAATAGACATTGCACTTTATGTATTCGAGCTCTTCAAATTCCGAAAGCCCGTTAAAATATCTGTTTATAGCGCACTTGTAAATTTAATTAGATTTTGAATAATCGTAAATGCAAGTTGAAGAAATGAAATTCTCACTGAATACTATATATATTTTTGTATATTAAAAATTCCCAGAAAAAGATCAATACCATCAATAATATTTTTAAAAAATAATTATGCAGTAAATAATTTAAAAAAGTATAATTAAAGACAAAAGAAAATCTATGATTTTATTTATTGAAGAATATTTAATCCATATAATGAAAAGAAGAGCTTTAATTATAGCTGAGATACGCAAGAAATGTGTCAGGCCGATACATCAGATTATTATGTCGTCATCGCGTTATTAATTTTCATTCATTAATCCAATTTGGTCTGGGATTTGCGTGGTATACGGAAGTCAAGATACAACCCACATGCAAAGTATGCTTTATGACTTTGAATTTTATGTACACCTTGCGTGTACCACGTAATGGTGCGTGAAAAAGTTAAATAATTATTGGGATGTATGAGCAGCGTGTCTTTAATCTGTAAATCAATTTCCTATAAACACTGATGGGGGAGCATGAATTCCAAATTCTCATATAGTAGACATACAATTATAAGGGATGTTTTATAGACGAGAGAAATATTTACTCGAGACGCATATTTAGATTCTTTCCAACCAATCAATAAACTTTATGGCTAATATTTAATTCTCGATTTCTTATAAGGTATTCATGTAGTTTAAAAAATTACATAATTGTGTTATTAAATATTGAGTATGATGTAAAACCGATTGTAAAAAATAAAAAGGGAAATATTTCAAATATTCGTATGGTACGATATCTCTCAGATATTTAATGAGAGCTCGAATTTAAAAGTTATTTTTATCGAGAATCAGAAAACAGATTTTTTCAAGGATTTTAACTGTCTCGATTATAATAAAATGATCGTTTCACCTATGAAGAAAACGTTGCAAACGTCATTTCTCAGATTTGATGTCTGATGTTATACATAACATGTGGTATATAAGACACAAGCTGGAGAGACTGTGAACAGATCCAAACAAATAGTTTGTCAGATGATCACATCGTATTTCGAAACAAGTTTATATATATACGTGAGATTATTGACTTGAATATACTGAGTCACATATATGACATTTGTAAAATGTCTTTGTAAATAGAGATTAAAATTAGCTGACAAAAGTTTAAAATTAAATATGTGTAGTTGAATTTCTGCTCGAATTTCTGAAATGTCTTATATTTCAACAAACTCATTTTATAATAATAAAATCTGTAAACATATAACATTTAAGACTTGTCTTGCATTTTATACAATCTTTTATGTTTTTCTCGATATGAATACATAAACAAGTGTCGCAAGTATTTTTAGCTCACTTAAGTGAGCTATGCTTATAATGATAAGCATATCTCACGTAATGCTTCACATCCGAAAGTGAATACATATTTATTTTTCTCGCGAAATTCGGTGACTGTTAAAAGCTACAATACTTCAGGATCGAGTATGTTAAACCCTCGGTTAAACCTGGCGATGACGTTACCGGCACCACATTTCCATGCTTATTCTTGGCTCAAAACTCCATAAACAAGGAATTGTAGTGGGCCAAATTCTATGTAATTTCTGGTGCTCTAATTGGCATCGTCCAGTAATTTTCAAAGTTTCAAATATACCCAGGGCAATGACTTCAGTATATTTCTTTGCAATACTGCAAAAAAGTTTTGGTTAAATTTACTAGGTGTTTATGTTCCTTACGTTCTATTTCACGTGAAGACTTAACAAAACATTTTCTGTGAAAGCCTTCTGAGGAATAAACATGCATTGAACAAGCAACAGAGAATGGTTGTCCAGGTGCCAACATCTCTAAGGAGTATTAGATTTTCCTTTTCTAAAGCTTCCTTTCTTTAAGAGCATATGCTGCTAGAATACATGAAATGTTCACTTCAATGATTTTCTTTATATGCTTAATAGACAGTCCTGAAGATGCTCCTACATTTTTAAAGAAATTCTGTCAATTGCTGACATGTTAGAAAGAGATTTCATTGATTGCAAGAAAAAATGAAGTATCATCTATAAAAGATGGAACGTCTTGTTTATAAGAAATAAATTTCAATTTCTTAAATGCAGCAGCAAAACTTCCGTAACAAGAATGGATCTACTTTTGAGAGAACATTTCCGGATTTTGACCCGCATGCTCGAGAACGATGATATCGTCATCCGGCTAACGGAATGAGCTCGTGTCTCATTGTCAGGATTTATACTCTTATACAGAGTACACCGTGTCCCCACAAAGAAAGCATTAGCTCAAGCTTGCAGGAGGCCTTTTTCGCTTTCAATTGATGTCGCCCAGACTTTTGTGGCAGACAACCTTTTCCATGACGAATAGGTACGGAAAGAACTTTAAAAAGATCGATGGTGTCGTGTGCTCGAGAAAAAGAGCTCTTCTTCTTTAATATATCATAAATCCAAATCCGTTTCAGTTGAAATCGAAAAAATTCAATGCCATATATGCCAGAAAATCATTCTTAGTAAAACTAAAAGATTAATTCTTTATAAAAAATGAAAAAATCTGTGCTGAAAATGTTGCAAGTATAATAGATCTCTATATACTTTTAAAGAGAGGGATAATTTAAAAAGGAAAAGATGAAAAATAGGGCCTGACGACCCTTGTAAGAGAGTACAGCTGTTACACGAATGAAAAGTATCGTATTTACGGAACGGTGCATATAAATAACCAAATAAATTGCAACTCGACCGGTTCTGCATTCATGGTTTGAATGAGGAACGTCCTAATTTAAAATGCGCGCATGTATTTGCCTGTTATGAATGGAAAACTGGTTTCCACTATAAAAAATTTCTATTATGTATCATGGACTTAAATAGAGGCATTATAATAATGTATTTATTTAAAAAATCTTTTGATTCAAATACTTTAAAAAAATACACAATAAATGAAATTTTATAACATCGGGGAAAATATTGATTATCTAATAAAGTAGAAAAATTACGCTAATCTGATTACAATGAATGATCAATCTACCTCCCAGGAAGACTTGAATGCTACTATATACCTTCCAAGGCTTTACTATTTCTGCGGACCATGACCCAATTGAATTGTTGCAATATTTATTCACAGAGAAAACTGGTATGGTTGTCACAAACACAAAAAATAGTGAAATATGGTACAATTATAATTTTTTGTTGACACACGTACCCATTGAGTTCTCTTTGTGCTCAAATCAGAATTTAAGTATAAAGTTGCACTCTCTAATTCAAACTGAACATTTTTTATTCAGCTGACGCAAGTGATTAAGGTCAATTATACATATATACATAAAATGTTGAACTTTACAATTTTAATCTGCGTTAGAGTCCTCATTTCTGTTATTTTAGTTTATTTCCTGTGTTATTACTCTTTGGGGACTGAAAAAAATAAATCCCTTGCCCTTTCCATATACAATTCACAATTTCATGCTACCGATGAATGTAGTATTAGACTCGGTTGAGAGTGCACATTACTCGTGTTTTACCACGGATAACGGAACCGTGAATACTCGAGAGTTTCTTGGCAAAAGGCAAGAGTGAAAAACATGTGAATATGCGGAATTGAACAAATTGTGTTAAACTAGTTTTAATTACTGCACTTTTAAAATATTCATACATATATGATTTTTTTATAACTTCCATCCGTTTCAAAAGTATTGAAATTTTCTGTTATAATAATCATCGTTAAATAAACAAGTAAATAATACAAATTATTTAAATAACTTGAAATAACTCTACTTCTATTCTGTTTTTCCGCCTATTGTATTCAGAGCTATTAAATATAGGCGCTTTACAATCTTTCACGTCCGTTCGCTGTAGCCTCCTACTCTTACACAAAATTACTTTCGGATTCTTTTTATTTTTTTTTAACACCAAGTAGAATGTGCTCACGTCATCCTTGCTCGTCTGTTAAAGCATCCTCGCAATCTTTGTGTCTTCTTTCAAAGAAGGGGATCCATGAATTTAAACTCGCCTGCCTCCTTGAAATAAAACCTTTCCGGCGCGCTCTAAATGGAGCGAAATGAAAATTATCCAATCCGTCCATCTCATGCGTGTTTCAAAATCCAAATTCAGAATGAGAATCCTTCTTTTAAATTCAGATTAGATTCTTCGGATTAAATTGGAATAAAACTTCGGTTCGGATACAAAAATTTCCGAATGAAATGGATTCAAAAGGATATCATTTTTCTATCCAAAACTTTTGCCAGGACTTCAAAAGATCCTGTACAGGAATTTTCGAGAGAACCTGTACGGGAATTTTCAACTGTGGAAATTTAATTCCCAATAGAGGTATTTCGACTTGGATCTTCATCGGGATACTCTGCGAATCCATTCACTTAAGTGTGTACTATACTCTATACATAAATGATAGTTATGCAACGACTAGTTCCTTCTATATTTTTCTCTTTTTCTTTTTTCCCCTTTCGTCCCTTTTCTCTCACCTGCATAATTCTTAGGACTGGGTGGTTGTTACACAAACGCCCCTCAAGTGTACCTTAATTTTCCAAGAACGAGGAGTCTACGAGTATTCTGCAATTTTTCTCATTTCCGGCGATTTCTACTTCGAAGGATTTTTATTTTATAAATTGAAATTGAAATTTCGGAAATTTTCTACTTTTGTTAATAAATATTTTCAGTATTAAATTTCATTAATAAACATTTACGGTAATATTATTTTGATTCGGAAATTTGCATTTTTCAGGAACTTTTGAACATATTTGGGAATTACTTTTCTTGGTATTTTTCCACATTCGAGATTTTGGTTTTTCGGCAAAAAGATATCCCGAAATATGTAATGAATCTCGAGGATAATCTATTTTTTATCCACGCTTGCGTTTTGGATTTAAAATTTGTATCAAATTACAGGATTAAAGAATTAGAATTGCATGAAGGGGAATATAATAATTAAAAATTTCTTTCTTCGGTGAAGCGAACCTAAGCCTCCGCGCAAGCCAAAGATATTGTTAAGCCATAAATTATTAGTACTGAAAAGCAATTTAAAAAAATCACAAACATTTTCTCCTTTTTTGCATTTGGCTCGCGTCCGAGCTTCGGCGAAATGATGTGCAAATAAACGTGAAGTTTTCTTGTACATAAATGTAAACTGAGTCCCTTTGTAAAAACACGGAACAGCCGGTCAGAGATCTTGAAATGTTGTTAAAGCGCTGTAGCGTTCTCTCTGTGTTTCTTTGCTTCTGGTTCGCTTTTTTTAAATTTTTTTTTTGCTGGTCACTTGCCCTGGGTACCTTTCTCGTACGTAGACCTTTCACTACACGCATCGCCACCTTGCACAGATAATCGTCACAAGACACACGCAAAGGAGCAAAACGAGTACCTTTACTAAAAAAAAAAAGCAAGTACACGGCAACTAATCGTTTCGCCGGAAGTGGCTATAGATACTTTCAGAAATTTTTTTGCTCACAAACAAAAAAGTTGCATCTTCCAGCAAACACGTTTTGTAACTTAAAATATATAAACATTCATTTTTAAAGATATTAAATATAAAACATAATATCGTTATTCACATAGATTTGTATTCACAGTTTGTCTTTTAGACTCTTAGACTCTTCTTATCCCACTTTTTTCATCCCTCATTAACTATAACTGTGAATTCGCTTGAAAAAATATAATCGGCAATTGAAACACACACATATTGTCGAAAAGCGGAAAGAGATATTTTTTGTAAGAACACCGTGACATTTTCAATTAGTATTCGTTCCCAATTGAGGGTACAATGGTATTCGCTTTTTTGTAGAGGTGGAGATATATAGTATAGATAATGATAAAAGCATCCACAGAAATTTACGCTTCGTTACTTCAGAAACTACCGCTTTAGTTCCCTATCTTACATTATTATGTATATAATGTAATGCACCAAATGCTCGTCAATTGAAATCTAGCTGCTAAATTTATGATGGAAAATGTGGTAAACTCGCAAACGCAGATTTCTCTGTGCACGACTGATTTAAATTATAACTTGCGTGTTTCAGGGTAGTTGCATCGCGAGCTCGAATGTCAAATGGCCTTTGTGGGAAGACTTTTATTGCAAAGCGAATATCGTCGACTGCAACCCTTTGAATTTTACGAGAAACGCCAAGTGCTCGAAATTAAAATGCAGTTTGATGAAAATCAGACGCATTGAAAAAAGTAACTTTATTGTTTCGGCTCACGCGTGTTTATATGCGTTTTAATTATTGAGTTGAAGTTTCAGACGTCTAATCTGACGAACATATTTTTTATTTTTTTACAGTTATTGAATTATAAATACCAAAAGAAGTTCTCAAAACTATAGTTTATTCTTATTTATTTACTAGTAGAAATTTACCCGGTGTTGCCCGGAGTTTTAAGAGATTTCATTTAACTAGAGACGCGATTAAAAATTGTAATTGCACTACAGTATTGGAATTGAGCAGTAATTTGTAAAAATTGAAAATCATTTTCGAATATGAAAAAAGTATTAGCGATATGTGGCCATTAATTATTCTTGTATATATTGATTACTTTCTTTAGTGGCTCACCTTTGTACTCAACTTATTTCCTGTTGTAAAAATTCAAATTGTATGAAATATGTAATTGCCACTAAATCAAGGCGGATTAAATGACTTGTAATAAAAGTTCTCACTACCCAAGTGAAAGATATGTTTAATAAAGTTGTTAATCGCACAACAAACCACGTAATTGCAAGCGCATATAACTATGTATATGATTTTGTAGCGTTTTAACTAAGAGTTATCAATCGCAATATGTATTTCCATAATTAGTAATTATATCATTGCTTGTTGAATGTAATAACACACTGGTTAAAAAATTTTAAGCTATTGTCAATCATAAATTCTGTTTAATTTGACAAAGAGATTAATAAATAAAGATTAATAATTAATTAGGCCATTTCCCTATACCATTTATAAATTAAATGTGATGAAATTAAAATAAAATAGTAAATTTCGATTGTACTAGATGATCATGAATCAAAAAAATTCGATCCGATATAAATTGACATAATCTGTGAGATAGTGATCATCACATTATATACATTATTGATATCAATTAGTGCTGAATGAACCTGAGAACTTTTGACTGATTACTGTGATACAATGCGACTGCTCATCCCACTCTGAATTGACAAGTGTGAACCCATTGTTCGGTGAGTCTCATGTAACGTTTCTCTTTGAAGTTCATTTCGACACAATTTAGCTTCCAATAAAACCACCCCTCTAGTAACTGCCACTGTCGAGGGGTTGAGCTTCCGGAATTTTCGCCCGTACATAGAGCCGCAAAAACCGTCGCCTGGTAACTTGCGTGACAAAGTCGATTCAGTTTTTGAAGGGGAAATGCAGTTGAAGAAATGAGGAAAGATTCTGAAATACTCTTATTTTATGTACCTTCTGTTCGCTCTACTTAGTACGTAAAAAAGAAATCCCATTTGAATGAGAGGAAGGCGCAAAAAATTTAAATTGAAAGATATTAAAATAAACATTTTTTCCGGAAGGAAATTACTCACTCAAGCAATAATTCTTATGAATTTGGTAAATCTTCTTCAACAAAACTTTCAATTTACTATTTCTACAGTTTTAATTTATGAGAAGTCAATTACGATAAAATTACAAAAAAAAAAACATTCATCCCTTTACATACAAATTTATGGAAAGTCCGGCTTGTTTCCAAAATTTTTATTAAAATTAAATATTTACGAATTAAATATTTCAATTCAATTAATTGAAATTGGGAATGCAAAACTTATTAACGTAATGAAAAAGTTGACTTATTTTGATGTAACATACCAAAAGTTATTTGTAGTATTTCCAATAATAATGATCCAGTTGGCGAGAAATAAATATCAATAAATTCAAGGAGCCACACACACTTTATCTTTGAAAGAAATGGAAAAAAGCGAACAACACGGTCATCAACACATGGAACGATGTGTTCTGATTGAAGTCTACCGAAAGACTGTTGAAGACTGTTGCTGATCTTTCGGCTTTCCCGGCTTTACGTTCTGAACCGGTGCGGCGTCATTTCATGTCTCCGTCAATATATAGTACAGTTACCTGTAATTTTCAAAAGAATAAAATGGTTTTGAAAAGGTAATCTGCACTCAGAAAAAAGTTTGTTTGAATCAAACAAACGTATCATTGATAT